>CM069136.1:116283030-116363030 GCA_035221665.1 Okamejei kenojei
GCCCTTCCGCACCATCGAGTCCCGCGCTGCCCAGCTATGCCCGCACACCAACACTAACCTACACACACAAGGGACAATTTACCAAGCCAATTAAACCACAAACCAGTTCATGGTTGGAGTGCGGGAGGAAACCGGAGAACCCAGGGAAAACCCACGCAGTCCCAGGGAAAACCCACGCAGGGGAGAACGTACAAACTCCACACAGACAGCACCCGTAGTCAGGATCAAACACTGGTCTCTGACATTGTAAGGCACCAGCTCTACCACTCAGCCACCCCTAAGAGTCTTTTATATCACATAATCGTACCTGCCTCTATCACTTCCACATACTCCCCGTCCCCTGTGTAAAAAAGAATTTGCCCCTTGGGACCCTTTCAAATATTTCCCCTCTTACCTTTTAACCATGTCCTCTAGTTTTAGACTCCCCTCCCCAGTAGAAAGGACTGTCACTATTCACCTCATCTATGCCTCTTGTGATTAAATAAAAACCTTTATAGGGTCATCTCTTGGCCTCCGACGTTTGAGGGAAAAAAGTCCTATCCTATCCAACTGGGACTAGATGGGCACCTTGGTCGGTAGAGATGACTTGGGCTGAAGGATGTTTTGGTGCTGTATAGCTCTATGTTAGCCTTATAACTCAATGATGGGTTCTTGCAGTCATCCAGTCACTTATATTTACTATGATCAACTAACATTTTGTACCCAATTGATTTAATCTCATGAATCTAAAAGCTTCAGCCATTAGCATGTGGTTCATAGCAAAAGGATTTGAGTATAGGAGCAGGGAGGTTCTACTGCAATTGTACAGGGTCTTGGTGAGACCACACCTGGAGTATTGCATACAGTTTTGGCCTCCTTATCTGAGGGAGTACAGAGAAGGTTCACCAGACTGATTCCTGGGATGTCAGGACTTTCATATGAGGAAAGACTGGATAGACTCGGCTTGTACTCGCTAGAATTTAGAAGATTGAGGGGGGGATCTTATAGAAACTTACAAAATTCTTAAGTGGTTGGACAGGCTAGATGCAGGAAGATTGTTCCCGATGTTGGGGAAGTCCAGGACAAGGGGTCACAGTTTGAGGATAAGGGGGAAGTCTTGTAGGACTGAGATGAGAAAAACATTTTTCACACAGAGAGTGGTGAATCTGTGGAATTCTCTGCCACAGAAGGTAGTTGAGGCCAGTTCATTGGGTATATTTAAGAGGGAGTTAGATGTGGCCCTTGTGGCTGAAGGGATCAGGGGGTATGGAGAGAAGGCAGTTACAGGATACTGAGTTGGATGATCAGCCATGATCATATTGAATGGCGGTGCAGGCTCGAAGGGCCGAATGGCCTACTCCTGCACCTATTTTCTATGTTTCTACAACAGTGTAGAGTTGTGGTAGTACCTCACAAGGTCGTTCAGCCCATTTCGGTCCATTCTAGCCCCCCTACAGGGCAATCTATTCAATTCCTGTTCTTTCTCATTCTTGCAAATGATTGTCCCTCAAGGGTTTTGTCAGATCCCCTCATAAAACTGATTAAATATCCCCCCCCCCCCCCCCCCCCCCCATACCCCCAACCTTCTCAGCCTTGGGTGAAAATCAACTTTTGGTTGAGCCATATGTGAGTGGAAACAGCGGCTCTTAAGGTACCATTGTCTGGGCCCTTTGGCTGTCCGATAACTACACCTTCATGCGGCTGTGCACGTTGCATTGTAAACTTTGTAATATTTTTGTTTCATGCTAGCTATCATTTTGCCTCCATTTTCAGAATATTTTGCCGTGCGTATCGCTGAACACTGTGAAGAATGAAGGGTCTCTGTATCTGGGGAGGTTTTTCAAAGGGATTCCTGTCTTGCAATTTAACTTCAAGAGGAAGCACCAGACTAGGTGAGACTTTGGTCACTTAAAGATTCCATGGGTGGGGTGAGGCATGGGGGCAAGGATGACACCCCATCCGACACCTGAGGGTGAGATAAGGAAGGTCTTCATCTGCACACAGGGCAGTGGGAATCGGGAACTCCGGAACGCTCCCCTTCTTTCCCTCTTTCCCTCTTCCCCCGAGATCAGAAGTTAATAGACTCGAGCTGCATCTCTAAACTAAACTAAAGCCGCGATCCTCTTAAGGGAGTACGTTTGTCATCCTGAAACTGTCTTCAGTTGAGGTTGTGTCCTTGTGTCGCAGTTCCACCAGCTGGGGTTGCGTAAGAATCGAACTGGAATTTTTCACAAAGCACAAAAATGTCAACAAGTTGCTCAATTCCTGGAGGCAGAATCCTGTCGAATGAGCCTTTGGACATGGTTACCCAATAGTTTATTTTGATTTCTCCCCTCCCCCATCCCCCGAGTGAGGCCCTGCTGGCACGGGGAACGGGAATACCGACTTCTGGCCCGACTCCAGTTTTGCACTAATGAGATCCAATCAAAGTGCCTGGCAGTCCTTCTGATCTGCTGTTATACAACATTTCAGTGCTGGGCCCATTCCCATTGGGCTGGTGTCCAGGGCATTTGGCAGGAGCTTTTAACACTTTGTTTGATCCAATTCATTCATCTGCTCAGGAAGGATCTACATGCAAATGGAACACAGCTACAGTAGGATTCAGGCTGATCCAACCCCAAATTCCATTTCCATGCCTCCTGCTGTGTTCACCCAACAAAATATATTGTTGTTATATCTTTGGTTTAAACCAGGATTTGCAGTTGCTTCCTGTACATTTTGTCTGACGCAGTGTGAAATCTCCCCGTCAGGTGTGCTTACTTTGAAGAGGTTCTCCGACGCGAGTCCTGAAACACCCTCGCTCATTGACCAGTCAGGCAGTATCCACATTTTGAAATGTGTCATTGTTTTCAAATGTCTTTGTGGCCTCTCTGTTCCCTGCCACGATCGTCTACTCCAGCCGCAGAGGCTATTGTACCTCCAATCTCTAGTTCATCCCCCATTCTCTTCACGGGTTTAGGTTAGTTTTAGTTTAGAAATACAGCATGGAATCAGGCCATTTCAAGGTTTCAAGGTCAGTTTATTGTCACATGTACCAATTAAGGTACAGTGAAATTCAGATTGCCAGACAGTCATACCAATAAAGACACCCAAATAATTGTTTTACATGAACATCCACCACAGCAACTGCCCTACATTCCTCACTGTGATGGAAGGCGAAAAAAAAGTTAGACAATAGACAATAGGTGCAGGAGGGGGCCATTCGGCCCTTCGAGCCAGCACCGCCATTCAATGTGATCATGGCTGATCATCCCCAATCAGTACCCCGTTCCTGCCTTCTCCCCATATCCCCTGACTCCGCTATCTTTAAGAGCCCTATCTAGCTCTCTCTTGAAAGAATCCAGAGAACCCGCCTCCACCGCCCTCCGAGGCAGAGAATTCCACACACTCACCACTCTGTGAGAAAAAGTGTTTTTGTCTTTTGTCTCCTCAAACACACCTCGGCCAAGATTCATGGTCTTCTTAAGTTGCAGGGGATAATTTTCTGACCAATTAAACGTCTATGGCTACTGCAGGACTAGTCACCATGTTAGGGTGGCACAGTGGCCAAGCGGTAGAGTTACTGCCTTACAGAGCTTGCAGTTCCAGAGACCCGGGTTCGATCCCAACTACGGGTGCTGTCTGTACGGAGCTTATGCGTTGTCCCCATGACCTGCGTAGGTTTTCTCCGAGATCTATGGTTTCCTCCCACACACTAAAGACGTACAGGTATGAAGGTTAATTTGTAAAAATTGGCCATAGTTTGTGTGTATGATAGTGTTAATATGCAGGGATCGCTTGTCGGTGCGGACCCAAAGGGCCTGTTTCATTGCTGTATCTCTAAATTAAACTAAACTAATGCCCCTGTCCCACTTAGAAACCTGAACGGAAACCTCTGGAGACTTTGCGCCCCACCCCAGGTTTCCGTGCGGTTCCCGGAGGTTTTTGTCAGTCTCCCTAATGGTCGAAAGTGGTTTCCGCTTCTTCTGTGTTCCTGCGATTATTAAAAAAATTAAAAACCGGCCGTGACTAAAAATAGGTTGCCGTTTTAAAAATGGGTAATTTTTTAGTTGAAGCCGGTTGCGATGCTAGTTGAAGGTGGTTGCCGGAGGTTGCAGGTAGTGGAAGGTAAGACCTCCCTGGTGGAATAAAACTGGGTGAAAAAAAAGGTCTTACCTTCCACTACCTGCAACCTCCGGCAACCACCTTCAACTAGCATCGCAACCGGCTTCGACTAAAAAATTAACGATTTTTAAAACGGCAACCTATTTTTAGTCGTGGCCGGTTTTGAATTTTTTGAATCCTCTGGGAACCGCACAGAAACCTTGGCTGGAGCGCAAAGTGTCCAGAGGTTTCCTAAGTGGGACAGGGGCATAAAGGTGTTATCTAAATGAAGATTATTAGGAAAAGGAAGAGAGGGGTATTCTAATCGCCAGGCATCATCCAATTGGGCAATGGAGTGTGTCGTCCAATTGGATGAGAGGGGTGGAATGCCAAGAGAGGCCAATGGCAGGGACACATTTGTTGGAGCTGAAAGGGCATGTGACTAAACCTGCATCCCATTGCAGGTGATGTCCTAGTTACCCCTGTGACTGGTGTTTGTTAATGCACAGGTTCTCAGTAGAATTTGACTTCCGCACGTTCGACACGGAGGGCACGATTTTCCAGGCAGGACATTGGCACAATAACACATGGGCGATGCTCGCCCTACGCAACGGGAAGCTGCAGGTCCAGTATCATAATGCCAACGAAGCCACAGGAGTTACGACCGGAGGCCCGTTTCTGAACGACGGACAATGGCACACGGTAAGCTCCGACCTTCTCGCCACCTCCCCTTTCAGAGGCTGCGGGCATACCCTGGCTGCGGGCTCAGTCAGCGGACCCGGGCTGCCGTTCGACGGGTCGCACTCTTCCCCACGACTCAGGTTGTGGGCTCAAATCCAAGGAGCAGAGAGTAGATGTCATGGGCAGCGCAGAGGTAGAGTTGCTGCCTTACAGCGCCAGAGACCCGGGTTCAATCCTGACTACGGGTGCTGTCAGTACGGAGTTTGTACGTCCTCCCCATGATCTGTGTGACTTTCTCTTTGACTTTCTCTCTTCCTCCCACACGCGAAAGACGTGCAGGTTTGTGGGTTAATTGGCTTGGTATAATTGTAAATGATCCCCAGTGTGTCGGATAGTGTTGGTGTGCGGGAACTGCTGGTTGGCACGGACTCGGTGGGCCGAAGGGCCTGTTTCTGCGCTGTATCTCTAAAACTAAAAAACTAAAACTAAATCTCCCCTCCATGTCAGCCTTCTACCCTCTCTGGATTTTTAATTTCCAACTGCTGGCAAGACATCAACCATCTTGACTTCTAGACTCCCCTCACACA
Source organism: Okamejei kenojei (assembly GCA_035221665.1). Taxonomy (NCBI): domain Eukaryota; kingdom Metazoa; phylum Chordata; class Chondrichthyes; order Rajiformes; family Rajidae; genus Okamejei; species Okamejei kenojei. The sequence continues at coordinate 116,288,361 of CM069136.1, forward strand.
CAGTCAGTATGAGAAGAGTCTGGTCACTTATCCACTTTCTCCAGATGTGCTGCCTGACCTGTTGAGTTACTCTTGAGATACAGCACAGAAACAGGCCCTTTGGCCCAGGGAGTCTGCCTGCGCCCACCAGTGATCCCGCGCCCTAACACTATCCTACGCAAACCAGGGACAATTTACAATTACACCTGTGGGAGTGTGGGAGGAAACCGGAGATCTTGGAGAAAACCCACGCAGGTCACGGGAGAATATACAAACTCCGTACAGACAAATGAATTGAATACATTTTTATTAGCCAAGCATGTATACATGCAAGGAACGTGCCTTGGTGCTAGCTCGCAAGTAACAACACGATATACATTAGACAATTAATAATAAAACATTATAATTTAAACATGTGAAGAATTAAATATATAACTGCTCGTGGGAAAAAAGCTGTTTTTATGTCTGGCTGTGGCAGCTTTGACAGTCCGGAGTCGCCTTCCAGAGGGAAGTGATTCAAAGAGTTTGTGGCCAGGGTGAGAGGGGTCAGAGATGATCTTGCCCGCTCGCTTCCTGGCCCTTGCAGTGTACAGTTCATCAATGGAGGGAAGGTTGCAGCCAATAACCTTCTCTGCTGATCGGACGATTCGCTGCAGCCTCCAGGTGTCGTGCTTGGTGGCTGAGCCAAACCAGACCATGATGGAGAAGGTGAGGACAGACTCTATGATGGCAGTATAAACTGGACCAGTTTATAGACCAGTCTGTGGCAGATTGGATTTTCTCAGCTGCTGCGGGAAGTACATCCTCTGTTGGGCTTTTTGACTGTGGAGTCGATGGTGGCCCCCATTTAGGGTCCCTGGAGATGATGGTTCCAAGGAACTTAAATGACTCCACAGATGTGACTGTGGTGTTGTTGATGGTGAGTGGGGTGAGGGGAGGTGGAGCTCTCCTAAAGTCTACAATCAATTCCACTGTCTTAAGCGCATTGAGCTCCAGGTTGTTGCTACGGCACCAGGACGCAGGACTGCTTAAAGACAGGCATCACTTCCTGTCTGTAGACAGATTCCTCCCCATCCTGGATCAGTCCAATCAGGGTTGTATCGTCCGCAAACTTGAGAAGCTTGACAGAGGAGTCTGTGGAGGTGCAGTCGTTGGTGTAGAGTAAAGGAGAGGAGAGAGTACGCAGCCTTGCGGTGCTCCGATGCTGAGGGTCAGCGGGTCCGAGATGTGCTTTCCCAGCCTCACCCTCACATGCCGCTTCCTGTCTGTCAGGAAGTTGGTGATCCACTGACAGATGGGTTCAGGCACAGTCAACTGAGAGAGTTTGGAGTGTAGTAGCAATGGTGTTGAATGCAGAGCTAAAATCCACAAACAACATCCACGCATACTGTAGGACCCCTGGCGGTCTAAGTGCTGGCGGATGAAGTGCGGGCCTAGGTTCACTGATGTACAGGGGGTCCAGCTGGGGGTTTGTGATATTTTTCAGGTGGGTCAGCGCAAATCTTTCAAGGGTCTTCATGACTACAGAGGTCAGTGCGACTGGAGTCGGGCTGTGAGTAGGTGTGAAGTGGCGATTGGGGGGAGGGGGGGTGGAGTTACGGGTCTATCGAACCTGCAATGACCCGAACCTGTAGAACCCGTTCGGGTCATTGGTCAGCTGATGATGGTCCAAAGAGCGGGGGCTTTCCTCTTGTAGCTGGTGATTTCTTGCAAGCCCTTCCACACTGAAGAAGAGTCACTAGCTGAGAACTTGCTCCTCAACTTTCCTTGGCAGCTCTGATTCCTCTTCTCAGCTTGTACTTGGCCTGCCTGCAGAGGTCTGCATCCCCGCTCCTGTAGGCCTCCTCTTTAGACCGGCTGAGCTGTGTGAGTTCTGCAGTGAACCAGGGCTTGTCGTTGTTGAACCTGATCCGGGTCCTAGTTAGAATGCAACTGTCCTCACAAAAGCTGACATATGATGATACAGTGTCCGTATAGTCATCGAGGCTTGTGGTTGCTTCCCTGAACACATTCCAATCCGTGCAGTCAAAGCAGGATTGTAGGTTCTCAATGCCCTCGCATGTCCACCTTTTTGTTGTTCTGACCACAGGTTTAGCAGATTTTAATTTCTGCCTGTAGGTCGGAATAAGGTGAACTGAACAATGGTCAGAGAGTCCCAGAGCCGCCCGGGGAACAGAGCGATATGCGTTCTTGATAGTAGTATAACAATGGTGGAGCGGGTAACGTGATGCCTGTATTTTGGAAGCTCTCGGCTGAGGTTAGCCTTGTTAAAATCTCCCACAACAATGCCCATGGAGTCCGGGAGGTCACTCTCTACTCTTATTACCTGGTCAGCGAGTTGCGTATGCACCTCACGTACGCAGGCTTGGAGGGGAATGTAAACGCCAGCGAGAATAAAAGGTAAATTCCCTCGGAGGATAAAGGGGTTTGCAATTTATTTAAAGAAGAGTCCAGATTAGGCAAACAGAAGTTAGACAGTACCGTCCTGGTTGGTATAGAAGCATATTCCACCGTGTCTTGATATCCCCGCTGCCTCCGTTTCGCGGTCCGCTCTGTGACGTTGAAAGCCAACCAGCTGCAGCGCATTGTCCGGGGTCGACTAACACAGCCAGGTCTCGCTGAAGCACAGGGTAGCGGCTCGAGAGAAGCCCTTGTTTGTTTGGCACACGAGTTGCAGCTCGTCCACTTTGTTGGTGAGAGAAGGTAGATTTGCAAGGAATATACTCGGGAGCGGTGTGTGTAATCCTCGTCGCTTCCCCCGGTTCCTCCTCCGTCTCAACACGTTGAACACGGCCACAGCACCGCTGACGAGTATGTCCAAATTATCCAGCGAGTGAGAGAAATCCGGAACAACGTTTGGAGGAACGGACTATCTGATGTTAATGAAAGTGATCTTTGCGGGATTTTCACAGACGACACAAATGAACAAGCGCAGACAAAACAGCAAGGAGCAGTGCACCGTGGCAGCCATCATCAGCGCCAGCCATCCTGGTTGATTGGACCAAGGATAAGGACCCATAGGCAGGATTGAACCCGGGTCTCTGGCGCTGTACCTCAATAAGGAGTTTTTCGATGCCCTGGGTTATGTGGGCATTTTTGAAATATAATTTTCTTTGTTAGAGCTGCTCGGTTATTGATTATGTCCCATTATTGCCAATGGTTATGGGGAGCAATCTAACTTGTGCCTGCACCGCACACAAACCACCACCGTGTTAGACGGTCTGTGTCGGCCCGGTTTCACTTTGCAGTTTCTAAAGCAAGAAAATGTTTTCTGTTCCAGATTTCCGTCGAAGAATCAACGAACAGCTTGATTGTGAAAGTTGCTCGAGAGGCAGTGATGAATATTAACATCCCCCAGGGGTTGTTCATGAAGATCCTCGGATTGTTTCAGATAGACATCACTGTCGGAGGCCTCTTTCAAGAAGGTCCAGTTGATCAACAGGTGGCTGACTTACTTTGCCTGGTATATTTCCGAATGATTAGGCTGCGGTTTGTTTCATTCCCAGACTGTGTGCAAGTCACATTATCTCTGCGGGCTGGGAGATTGCAACCTTCACGTGGTCCGCCCTGTTTCAACGAACGCAATCAACCTGGCGTGCACAATCAAATAACATCAAATAGAACAGGTTGTCCTACAACTTTAGGCTGTGCACGCCACACGCAAGAAGCAGACATTATCTATGGGACCAGTGCCACCTCTGGGGCAGGTTGCATGTGTTGTGCTGGGGGGGGGGGGGGTGGAGGTGAGTCGGGGTCACATGTGCTTTTGGGGGGGTGTGGGGGTCACATGTGCTGGGCGGGGTTGGTCACGTGTGCTGTGAGAGGGGAGGGTTGGGTCACGTGTGCTGTGCGGGGTTGGTCACGTGTGCTAGGCGGGGTGGGGGGCAGTCACGTGTGCTGGGAGGGGTTGGTCACGTGTGCTGGGCGGGGTTGGTCACGTGTGCTAGGCGGGGTGTGGGGGCAGTCACATGTGCTGGGCGGGGTTGGTCACGTGTGCTGGGTGGGGTTGGTCACGTGTGCTGGGTGGGGTTGGTCACGTGTGCTGGGTGGGGTTGGTCACGTGTGCTGTGAGGGGGGTCAGTCATGTGTGCTGGGCGTGGTTGGTCACGTGTGCTGGGCGTGGTTGGTCACGTGTGCTGGGTGGGGTTGGTCACGTGTGCTGGGTGGGGTTGGTCACGTGTGCTAGGCGGGGTGGGGGTCAGTCACGTGTGCTGGGCAGGGTTGGTCACGTGTGCTGGGCGGGGTTGGTCACGTGTGCTAGGCGGGGTGTGGGGGCAGTCACATGTGCTGGGCGGGGTTGGTCACGTGTGCTGTGAGGGGGGTCAGTCATGTGTGCTGGGCGGGGTTGGTCACGTGTGCTGGGCGTGGTTGGTCACGTGTGCTGGGCGTGGTTGGTCACGTGTGCTGGGTGGGATTGGTCACGTGTGCTGGGTGGGGTTGGTCACGTGTGCTGGGTGGGGTTGGTCACGTGTGCTGGGTGGGGTTGGTCACGTGTGCTGGGTGGGATTGGTCACGTGTGCTGGGTGGGGTTGGTCACGTGTGCTGTGAGGGGGAGGGGGGGCAGTCACGTGTGCTGTCCAAGGTGGGGAATCACGTGTGCTGGGCTTTGTGGGGGGAGTTGCGTGTGCAGCCCAGGGGACATCAGACATGCTGTGGTGGTTTTGGTCGGGGCAGGCTGAGTGTGTTACCTCTCCCCGGGCCATGGTGGTTGGGTATTTTAGGCAGGTTTGAAGTGGCTCACTGATCATTGACTGGTCCTGCTCCAGATTAACCCCAGACTGGACGCCTGCCTGCGAGGATGGAATTGGATGAACAGCGAGGACACGATAACAGAGACCATCGAACATGAGGAAAGAATGCAGTGCTTCTCCGAGCTAGAGAAGGGCTCCTACTACCCTGGACACGGCTCAGCCTCATTTCTCCTGGACTACGGTAGGCGTACTCCCCTTCTCTGGAGTTGAATCAGGATCTCAATATCACACAAATCCATATGGATTAGGAGCAGGAATAGAGCACTCAGCCCTCATACCTTCTGCCATTCAGTAATATCTAATCTGACTGTAGCTCAACCCAGCCATCCTGTCTATCCAAGGTAATCTTTCAACCCTGACCCTGGGGATAAAAACATAGAAACATAGAAAATAGGTGCAGGAGGAGGCCATTCAGCCCTTCGAGCCTGCACCGCCATTCATTGTGACCATGGCTGATCGTCCCCTATCAATAACCCGTGCCTGCCTTCTCCCCATATCCCTTGACTCCACTAGCCCTAGAGCTCTATCCTAACTCTCTCTTAAATCCATCCAGTGACTTGGCCTCCACTGCCCTCTGTGGCAGGGAATTCCATAAATTCACAACTCGCTGGGTGAAAACGTTTTTTCTCACCTCAGTCTTAAATGACCTCCCCTTTATTCTAAGACTGTGGCCCCTGGTTCTGGACTCGCACAACATTGGGAACATTTTGTAGGCATGACACAGAGAATCAGCTAATGTCTATAATTTTAATTCAGTTTTCTCCCTTCTGATTCTTGGTCCTAATCTGTACTCTTTTTGTGACCTTGGATCTCGATTTTTAGTCAATTCAATTCCAGTTTTAGTCCAAATGTGTAGGAAGGAACTGCAGATGCTGGTTTACACTGAAGATAGACACAAATCGCTGGAGTAACTCAGCGGGACAGGCAGCATCCCTGGACAGAAGGAATGGGTGATGTTTCGGGTCGGGTCAACTCTGAAGAAGGGTGTCAAGCTGAAACGTCACCCATTCCTTCTCTGCAGAGATGCTGCCTGTCCCGCTGAGTTACTCCAGCTTTTTGTGTCTTTCTCCAATTTTGGTCCACCCTTCCAAAAGTCACACTTTGCTGGCTACGTTATAAACCCTTGTTGTCTACGAGGTTTGGGCCGGAGCTATTCTGCTAAACATTCCACTGAAAGGCTGTTTCCACTGGTGGGAGAGTCTCGGACTAGTCATCGTGGCCTCAGAATTAAATTAATTCATTTAGGAAAGAGATGATAAGATTTTTTTTTTAGTCAGAGGATGGTGAACCTGTGGAATCAATGGATATTTTTAAAGCAGAGATAGTCTTGGTTAGTACAGGTGTTAGGGGTTATGGGGGGAAGGCAGGAGAATGGGTTTAGGAGGGAGAGACAGATCAGCCGTAATTGAATGGCAGAGTAGACTTGATGGGCCGAATGGCCTAATTCTGCTCCTATTACTTACATATGACTTTGCTACATACTTTATTAACTCTTGCGGTTTACGAAGTTTGAGCCGGAGGTATTCCACTAGAAATGAATGACCACTGTCTTTAAACTGCAGATACCCAACGAGGCAAGGACGGTGGAGGCTGGGCGGTGAACATTGATCTCTCCATCCGCCCGTCTCGAGACACAGGGGTGTTAGTTGCCTTGGTAAACGGAAGCAGCGTCCCACTGTCCCTGGCCATCGTGGGTGTGAGCCGCACCGTACAGGTAACCAAGGCCAATTGGGGTTGGAAGGTGACGGGATGGAGGCCACTTTAACATTCTGCTCGACAAGACTCTCGTGAATGAATCTCTTTATCATTGCAAATGGGTGATTGTCTCCTCAGGGTGTTGTACTAGCTATCGAGAACGAGGTGGTTTACAGACTGGACCAGTTGCCTCTGTGTGCTGGTGAGAAGCTGCCGATTCAACTGATTGCCACAGATGAGCGGATCGTCTTGGAGTCGTCAGGGGTGGTCGGGTACAGCCCTTTGGCAATGCCGCAGCTTGCTGAGCGACTTGGCACCCTTGCCCTCTACATGCGCCAGTCAGTGCTGACCTACGTGGGCGGGGTACCTGGTAAGACGTTTGCACACCTGTCAATCCATTCAAAGCCCGGTGCATGTCTCCAGTCTGTATTACTGTAACTCCAGCGTCTAATGTTTCAACACCAACATTGGAAAAAAGGGAATATCCAATGTCAGTATTGTGACCTGTGGCCCTGTAGTTGCAGGCCCTCTACTATTCTGCGACGCTATTGTACTTGAATTGCAAGCAGCTGAAGGGCATGAGATCCTGTCAGGGCCACCTTGTATTTCATTGACAAATCGCATAATGATGACAGCATCTGGCAAGAGATGCAAAAGGACAGAAAGTGCTGGAGTAAAGTAGAAAGTCTGATTAGTGATGTTTCGGGTGGAGACCCTTCTTCAGACTCTTTATGTGGTAACTATTTGTTTCTTTAGCACTTTCTGTCCTTTTGTGTATTAACCAGCAGCTGCAGTTCTTTGTTTCTACATAAGATGACTATTCCAAGACCCTATTGTGATCTCACCTTCCCCTGCCAATAATGGGCTCCACTCTTCCTGAGGCCTTCTGTTGCAGGCCCTGATTTGTTCTGACCTTTTCTCTCCTCCAGTGTATTTCTCCCCCACCCCCAGCTCTATTTTCAGTCAGAAGAAGAGTTCTAACCCCGAAACGTCACATATTCTTTAAGTAAGTAAGTTTATTGGCCAAGTATTCACATACAAGGAATTTGCCTTGGTGCTCCGCCCACAAGTAACAACATGACATACAGTGACAGTTACGAATGACTCAGAAAACACTAAACATTAATAATAATAAAACATTAATGATAAACCTCCATTGATCAAGCATGTGAACCAACAAAATACCAGATCAAAGGGAGGCTACAGATTTTTGCCTGTTGAGTAGAGCAACTACTCGTGGATAAAAACTGTTTTTATCTCCAAAGAAGCTGCCTGACCTGCTAAGTTACTCCAGCATTTTGTGTCTATTCCCAGTCCACAGCAGTTCTTGCCTTGCACATCCATAATCTGCCTCCAAACAGGTGGTCTGATGTTCAAAATGACCCCAATTGTTGGAAGAACTCAGCAGGTCCGGCAGCATCCCTGGAGAACATGGATAGGTGACGATTTAAGCTGAGACCCTTCCTCGGACTTGATGTTCATTGTCTTATGATTCTTATGGCTGGGGTTGTTTCTGGGGTTTCTGATGGGGACTTGATGAGCAAATGGATTTCCCCCACAGCTATTAGTTCTGTGCCAGAGCGAGTGGTGTAGAGGTGGGGGAAGGAGCTCCAGAGGCAGTAGGCCAGGCTCCCAAAGGTTAATAACTCAGGATGCAGTGTGAGTGTTAGCAGTGTTCAGAGATTAAGGTCCATATAATAATAAGGTCCATATAAAATATGGTTCATATAGTATATATTATATTATATATATATATGTTTATATGTATAATAGGGTATAAGGTCCACCTGGCCAGGTTTGAATGTTTCACCTCCTGCTGTTGTCTAATCCTGGCCTAGTGGTCATTGTCCCTCAATATAGGGGGCGGCAAGGTGACACAGAGGTAGAGTTGTTGCCTTAAGGGCCTGTAGTAAATAAGTAATCTACACAATCTGTAGATTCGGGGTCGGATCGGGGTTCTTCAGACGGGCCAACAACGCAACCTTAACGGGAATGTCCCACAGCAGCGCTCATCAAGGCCTCGGGTCCCGCAAGGTTAAGTAGGAGGGAAGCCTTGACAGCGCCTGGTTCATTTCGGTGGACGATATTGATGTAGAGTCCGTAATCAATCTCAAAGAGCCGCCATCGCTCGCTGATGTCGGAATCAAAGAGAAGCTGTGCAGGCTTTCTGCATGTTTGAGCCATAGCGAAGCAAGGAAAAAAAACTGATAAACAGAAATAAAAATCAGTAAACGGACAAAGTGGGTTCCAAGCTTTCTGACACCGTGTAAATAATCTACACAATCTGTAGTTGAAGATCATCTTTAATCAGTACCCATATTATAACGGTACAGCAGGTTGTTAGTTGTTAGTTCATACGCCCCAATCTCCATCTACGGGGACAGTGTGGAGAGAGTGACCAGCTTTAAGTTTCTGGGCACTCACATCTCAGAGGACCTCACATGGTCCACCAACACCGCTGCGCTGGTCAAAAAGGCACAGCAACGACTGTTCTTCCTAAGAACATTGGAACGGACTCTCTGCCCCAACAGCTGCTGACGACCTTCTACCGCTGCACCACAGAGAGCATCCTAACGTATGGCATCTCTGTGTGGTATCTCAGCTGCACGGAGGCGGAGAGGAGAGCTCTTCAGCGCGTCGTCCACAGAGCGCAGAAGATTATTGGGACACCGCTACCAGCCTTGGAGGGCATCTACCACAGGAAGGCCGTCAGCATCCATAAAGACTCCTCTCACCCTTGTAATGGACTGTTTGAACTACTCCCTTCCGGCAGACGTTACAAGGCCTTCTACGCCCGCACCTCCAGACTCAGGAACAGCTTCATCCCCAGAGCTATAGCGGCTCTGAACCGGCCCTGCTGAGTGCCCCCCACCCCCATGGACTGTCTCCCCCGGATGGTCACGTCGCACAGACACATCTGCACTTTAGTCTGTTTTGACTGTTTTACTGTTCTAGTGTCCTTTTCACAAACCTTGTTCTCGGGGTATCTAAACCTAAATTTTATTAGTTGTTTAAGTTGTGACATCGGATGGAAGTTGCAAACCAAATCTCGTTGCACTTATGTGTAATGGCAATAAAAGATATTATTATTATTATCGTTACTGCTTCCAAGACTGACTGGTGTAGGGAGTGAGTTGTTAGTATCAATCATACAGTAGATTGGAGTTAGTGATGCTATTCTACGATGATTGGTTCATATGCACTAACCAATCTACACTCGTGGACATTTTTCATCATGCTAGAAAAACGCCCCGATCTACTTGCTGTCACGAGTAGCTACGACTAGCATCACTGCCTGCTACGACCTACCTATGACATCCTACGACCTTGTGACGACCATGCTGCGAGTATGAGTCGTGGGCAAACCCGGCAGAGGTCGTGAAAGTGGGACAGGCCCTTTACAGTGCCAGAGAACTGGCTTAGATCCTGACTACAGATGCTGTCGGTACAGAGTTTCTACCTTCTCCCCGTGACCGTATAGGTTTCCTCCCACACTCAACAACAGACAGGTTTGTAGGTTAATTGGCTTTGGTGAAGATTGTAAATTGACCCTAGTGTGTAGGATAGTGCTAGTGCATGGGGATCGCTGGTCGGTGTGGGCTGAATGGCCTGTTTCTGAACTATATAACTAAACTAAACTAAGATAAAATACAATAAAATCTTGGCCAGAGGTAAACTCATAATGTTGCATTGTCGCATTGAGCTGTCAGTAGTACCTAAGGTCTCTTTGTTTTATTGCCAGATGTTCCAATGACAGCTGCACCGGTTACTGCCTTCTACCAAGGCTGCATGGACATCAGCATCAACAACCATGTCCTGGACCTGGATGAGGCCCAATACAAACACAATGATATCAGCTCACACTCCTGCCCTCGGCCAAAGTAGCCAACGGCAATGCCTTCTTCATCCTGAGCATCTGTTGAATCAATAATACGTCTCGGATGTCCCTGTGATCCACTGACTGGGCCCTCTCCTTGTATGCCTGGGAGGCGGGAGAGGAGAAGCGATACAAAGCAGCCCGGCAGTGAAGATATTGAAATGCCAAAATGTGTGACCATGCTCACATCTCTGCAGGTGGCATGTGTTTAATTGCAAGCGATTTTTAATCATGGAACGCATATTCCATTAACTGGGAAGCTGCGGTGGGAGGGGTGGATCGATGCCGGGTAGCCGATTACAGTGTTGGCACATTGATCACGGAGCTTTGCTCAGCTTAGTGCCTTTATATATAATACAGTGCTATATCCTCTGCAAACACCTGTAAACATTGTATGATATTTCAATGCGTCGGACAGCTGCTTCATGTAATGAAAGAATACTTACCTAAAATGTGCTCAGATTATTGGTTATCTGCTTCATGTGTGAATTTGTTAGTTTCAGGAGTGAAATCCGTCCTGTTAATAAGGATGGCATTTAGATAAACTGGGATTTATTTTCTTTGGTGCGTAGTAGGCGGAGGGGTGACCTATGGAGCTGTACAAGATCGTGCGGGGCATGAATAATATGAACGCTCACACGAGTATGTCACCTAAAATTCCACGTTTATACTGCGTATGTCACGATTATACCGTTGGGTTCTAAGCTACCCAGATGAAATATGAGGTGGTGTTCTTCCAGTTTTGGTGAGGACTCACTCTGGCAATAGAGGCCTGGGAACAGAAAGGTCAGTATGGGAATGGGAAGGGGAGTTAAATTAGTTAAGGGCCTGTCGCACTTGGGCATCATTTACGCGTCATATACGCGACATCATTTACGAGTCACGTGCGTGGTGACGTAGGCAATGATGCGCTGTCGCGCGTGGCGCCCCAGGATTTTGGGATGGACAAAATCTTCGCGCACAATCTCCATGAAGCGCAAATGACGCCAAGTGGGACAGGCCTTCAGCAGCTAGGAGATCCAGCATGCCTTGGCAGACCGAGCGTAAATATTTAGCAAAACAGCAGTCAAGGCTATACTTGGTCTTAAAGAAGGAAGATCGAGGGTACACAAAATGCTGGAGAAACTCAGCGGGTGCAGCAGCATCTAAGGAGCGAAGGAGATAGGCGACGTTTCGGCCCAGAACCCTTCTTCAGACTGGTGGGGGGGTGAAGAAAAGAAAAAAGGAGGAGGAGGAGCCCGAGGGCTGAGGGAGAGGTGTGAAGGGGAGGAGACAGCAAGGGTTAACAGAATTGAGAAAATTCAATGTTCAAGCCCAGAGGATGCAGACTCCCCAAGCGGAATATGAGGTGCTGTTCCTCCAGCTTGCGGTGTTGCTCACTCTGGCCGTGGAGGAGGCCCAGGACCGAGAGGTCGGATACGGAATGGGAGGGGGAGTTGAAGTGCTGAGCCACCGGGAGGTCGGGTTGGTTATTGCGGACCGAGCGGAGGTGTTCGGCGAAACGATCGCCAAGCCTCCGCTTGGTCTCACCGATACGTTCGGGGGGGGAGAGATTAGAGTGAGACGGGGAGTGGAGAAGTCGAGGCGGTTGATGTCCCGACGGCAGTTCTGGATAAAGAGTTCTAAAGCCGGAGGGCCACGAGGGGTGGTCCACGCGGAGGGGGTTTGTTGGAGACAGGAAAAGGGATCATCAGTGGGGGGCGAGGACTTCTTCCCGTGGAAGAACGCTGTGAGGCGGAGGCGACGGTAGAAGAGCTCCAAGTCGTGGTGGGCGCGGAACTCATTGAGATGGGGACGGAGGGGGACAAAGGTAAGACCTCTGCTGTGGACCGACCTTTCGGTGTCGGAGAGGGGGAGGTCCGGGGGGATGGTGAACACGCGGCAAGGATGGGGGTTGTGTCCGGAGGAAGGCAGGTGAGCGTTGTATGGTGGGGGGGTGGAGGGTGGTCAGGGGGTGGGGGGGTATGGGGGCTGTGGTGTGGGTGGGGAAGAGCAGGGGTTACATGGTAGGGGGGGGATGGGGAAGACCCAGTGGTATAGCCACTAAGGTTACTGGGGCTGGGGAGACGGGCACTAGGACCCAGTGTGGTGGGAGGAGTTAGCATTGTGGAGGCTTCAGGCCCACTGTAGAGTCCAGTCTGCACGTGAGGCGACGGCTGCGGGCTGCTGGAGGGCGGTGGAGTGTCGTGGGTCGGCGGACCCGGAGGTATGAGTCCGCGGGCAGTGGAGTCGGGGTCGGCGGGCGATGCGTTGGAGGTCCCGGTGGGCGGGTGGTCGGTCCGACCGGTGAGGCGGCGAGATGAGTGGGGTGCGGTGCGGCGGCCATGTTCGGGGAGCCCCGGTCCGGCGGCGATGCTCTGTAGGCCCGGTCCGGCGGCGATGCAAGGTGAGGCGGGTGCGGCTGTGGTCTTCGGCGGGCCCAGTACAACGGCGATGCTGGATGGGCCTGGTGCGGCGGCTGTGGTCTTCGGCGGGCCCAGTACACCGGCGATGCTGGATGGGCCCGGTGCGGCGATGGGATTAGGTGGTCCCGGGGGGCGGCGAGGTTCGGCAGTCGCGTTGCGCTGGTGATGGGCGGTGGAATCGGGGAGGGGGAGATAAACAGAGTTACCAGGCAGGCAGCGGGGCTGGGCATCATCGGTGGGCAGGTGGAGGTCGGCGGCAGCATCGGCGTGGAGGTCAGTGAAGGCGGCGTCCTGGTGAGTCCTGGAGGCGCTCCTCGTGGACAAGATGGCGTCGGGGGACTCAGGCCGGCGGCTCGGGCCAGAGTGGGGGCCTGGGGCCTGCGGGCGGTCGGGTCGGGGATTGTCGGTGGCTGGAACAGCCTGGAGGCGGGCTAATTTCAGGTCCTTGGTGGAGGTAAGGTGGGACAGGAATTGTTGATTGAAGCGGTGGATCTTCTGGAGGATGTAGTGCAGTTGGGGTCCGTTGCAGGTCTGGGTGAGTGAGGCCCGAAGTTTCGGGAGAGTCAATGCGAGGTCCTGCTGGTGTCGGCGCATTGCAACCAGGGTGGATCTTAGTGCCCGGTTGGAGAATTGTACAGTGTGGCGGCAGATAGCTTGGGGAGTCTGCATCCCCTGGGCTTGAACATTGAATTTTCTCAATTCTGTTAACCCTTGCTGTCTCCTCCCCTTTCCACCTCTCCCTCAGCCCTCGGGCTTCTCCTCCTCCTTTTTCCTTTCTTCTCCCCACCCCCCCCCCACCTCCCATCAGTCTGAAGAAGGGTTTCGGCCCGAAACGTCGCCTATCTCCTTCGCTCCTTAGATGCTGCTGCACCCGCTGAGTTTCTCCAGCCTTTTGTGTACCCCCTATATTGGTCTTGTCCTTTGATCTGCAGTTCCTTGTATCTCCTGTCTGAAAGGCCAGTGGAAATGGTGTGTATGTATGTATGAATGACAGTTTATTGTCATATATGACAGGTCACTGTGATATTCTTTGTTTTGCATTCCCAAGGTATGCAAAGAGTCACCACATAAAGAGCACCAACGTACAAGAATTAACAAGAATTTGAGCAACAACGGGAGAAATGAAAGGTGGTAGGAGAGAGCGGGGGGGCGTGAGACTCTTCTCACAGAGCTAGCATGGGCGGTATGGCATGCAACGTCTCAGTGTAAGGATTTCCTCGGCATGTGCGTTGTTGCAGTAGCAGCCTCCAGGCAGCAGTTGGCAGTGCGAGCCGGGGTTGCTGCTGGGCTAAAGCTTCACAATACTGCACAATACTCCAGGGGCCAGATTAAACAATAATCCATTTTAAACCCCCACTTTTGAAGTAACAATCCTGTTTTAAGGATTGTATGATGCAAGGAGAAAGTTTACCCCGGCAGGGAGTCGCGCAGTGATCTGCTGGGCTCCAGGTTAGGTTATTAGTGGAAACTGCACCATCCAGCGTTGAATTCGCCAGAGGAGAGAGGTGACTAATCAGTAGAGAAGCTGAACAAATAAGCAAGTTCGGTATTTCAACTGCTCATGCCCTGGTCATAGGTCACTTGGGAAAAACATTCTCGCCAGCTGAGCTGCTGCGTGTGTACGGACCTGCGTATTCATTTCAATTAGATTTTTAATACGTTTATCTGTCAAATATGTCAGCAGTAGGCCACAGCGTTCTGGAGGCTGCACAAATCCACAATTGTATCTATTTAAATTCTTGACTCAATACAGCACCATCCTTGAAAATGCAAGCATGCTTGGAAAGAACCTGTCGATTATCAAATCCCTGGCATTAGCCTGAGTCACAGACATCCAAATTTGATATTGATTTACACAAATTACAAGTTGTGTGGTCAACCAATTATGAGAATTTGCAGCCATTTAAACCGCAGCCAAACTGGAGGCTTCACTCAGGAGTGGGTTGCGGCTCCCCAGCTGACGGGACCAGTTCTCGCTCTCTTTGAAGGAGTAGCCGCCCGCCCCAGCGCGTGGGCAAACGCAGAGCCAACGCGTAATATGAGTGGGAGCATTCTCTCAGTCAGACTGTGTCGACAGTTGGGGTGGGGGATCTGGGAGAGAGAGCTGGCGATGCCGCATAGATGGAACAGTTTAATAACGACCCATTAAAATCCGCCCTTCGGCCACTCGCTAACCTGGGCTGATATGATCTGACAGCCCTCTCACTAGCTCACTGCATGCCCGATCCTAATGCAGAACTCCACAAAACCTTTGGGCTTTGGGTAACACCTGAACAAAGAGCCTCTGCTAACAAGGGCTGGTGAACTGTGCTGGTCAACATGCACTGGGCGAGATGGCTGGGAGAAACGCACCACTACCACCGCAAACTTGGAACAGCAGAGACCCTCCACTCAATCTATCCAATATTAAAGGGCAGGCATTACACAGTTAAATGTCTTATATCGGATTGGCGGCTCCTTCACAGGGCCAACCCTGTACTCAGATTTCCTCGGAGATGAATCTTTGCCTTAACGGTACATTCACACCGTCTGTAGGTAAAGCATCAGCCCACATCACACTGATACAGTCGCTGCCTGTCTCAGATTAAATATAATTTTAAGTAAGTTTATTGGCCAAGTATTCACATACGAGGAATTTGCCTTGGTGCTCCGCCCACAAGTAACAACATGACATACATTGACAGTTATGAATGACTCAGAAAACACTAAACATTAATAATAATAAAACATTCATGATAAAACACCATTGATCAAGCATGTGAACCAACAAAATACCAGATCAAAGGGAGGCTACAGATTTTTGGCTGTTGAATTGAGCAACTACTCGTGGATAAAAACTGTTTTTATGTCTGGCTGTGACAGCTTTGACAGTCCGGAGTCGCCTTCCAGAGGGAAGTGATTCAAAGAGTTTGTGGCCAGGGTGCGAGGGGTCAGAGATGATCTTGCCCGCTCGCTTCCTGGCCCTTGCAGTGTACATTTACACATAAATCATGAATAAAGATAAGAAAATGTTTCAAACACAATATTTTCTTGTTCATGTTGCAAACACATTAGGATTAAATAAAAATATTAAATTCTTTAACTTTTTGAATATCTCATAATTGGAGATTAATGAACTGAACTAGAACTGTAAGTAGTGTGTGAACAGCAGAACAAGAAAGGACACTATTGAGTTGACAGAATTTTAGATTAGTTCATTGGTAGAATAGTTAACAATGTATACACAGTTTATACAGCGTTGCGTTCCCTTTTTTTTCCAAATGTCCTTTGACAAATCCCACGATTCCTTGCGTTTATCGGAATAACGAACTTGCTTATGGAAAGATTATAGAGAGAGTTGTTACCTGGCATTGGGACACCTGTATTTTGTAAAAACATAGAAACATAGAAAATAGGTGCAGGAGGAGGCCATTTGGCCCTTTGAGCCAGCACCGCCATTCATTGTGATCATGGCTGATCGTCCCCTATCAATAACCCGTGCCTGCCTTCTCCCCATATCCCTTGACTCCACTAGCCCCTAGAGCTCTATCTAACTCCCCCTTAAATCCTTCCAGTGACTTGGCCTCCACTGCCCTCTGTGGCAAGGAATTCCACAAATTCACAACTCTCTAGGTGAGAATTTCTTTTCTCACCTCAATCTTAAATGACCTCCCCTTTATTCTAAGACTGTGGCCCCTGCTTCTGGACTCACCCAACATTGGGAACATTTTTCCTGCGTCTAGTTTGTCCAGTCCTTTTATAATTGTATATGTTTCCATAAGATACCCCCTCACCCTTCTAAACTCCACTGAATACAAGCCTAATCTTTTCAATCTTTCCTCATATGACAGTCCCGCCATCCCAGGGATCAATCTTGTGAACCTACGCTGCACTGCCTCAATTCCTCAAATTAGGAGACCAAAACTGTACGCAATACTCCAGATGTGGTCTCACCAGAGCCCTATACAGCTGCAGAAAAACCTCTCTACTCCTATACTGAAATCCTCTTGTTATGAAGGCCAACTTTCCATTAACTTTCTTCACTGCCTTCTGTACCTGCACGCCAACTTTCAGTGACCGGTGTACAAGGACGCCCAGGTCTCGCTGTACCTCCCCCTTACCTAACCTAACCGCATTGAGATAATAATCTGCCCCCTTGTTTTTGCCACCAAAGTGGATAACCTCACATTTATCTATATTATACTGCATCTGCCACGCATCTGCCCACTCACTCAACCTGTCCAGGTCACCCTGCAACCTCCTAACATCCTCTTCACAGTTCACACTGCCACCCAGCTTTGTGTCATCCGCAAACTTGCTAGTGTTGCTCCTAATTCCCTCTTCCAAATCATTAATATATATGGTAAACAGTTGCGGCCCCAACACCGAGCCTTGCTGCACTCCACTCGCCACTCAAAAAATTCCAGAAGATTAGTCAAGCCTGATTTTCCTTTCATAAATCCATGCTGACTTGGACTAATCCTTTTACTGCTATCCAAATGCCCCATTATTACCTCTTTAATAATTGACTCCAGCATCTTTCCCACCACCGAAGTCAGGCTAAGTTGTCTGTAATTCCCCGTTTTCTCTCTCGCTCCTTTCTTGAAAAGTGGGATAACATTAGCTATCCTCCAATCCACAGGAACTGATCCTGAATCTATTGAACATTGGAAAATGATCACCATTGCGTCTACTATTTCTAGAGCCACCTCCCTGAGGACCCTGGGATGCAGACCATCAGGCCCAGGGGATTTATCATCCTTCAGTCCCATTAGCCTACCCAATACTATTTCTCGCCTAATGACAATTTTTTTTCAGTTCCTCTACCCCCTTAGATCCTCTGTCCTCCAGTACATCTGGGAGATTGTTTGTGTCTTCCTTAGTGAAGACAGATCCGAAGTACCTGTTCACCTCTTCTGCCATTTCCTTATTTCCCATAATAATTTCACCTGTCTGCCTTCAAGGGACTCACATTTGACTTTGCTACTCTTTTTCCCTTAACATATCTAAAGAAGCTTTTACTGTCCTTTATATTCCTGGCCAGCTTCCCCTCGTACTTCATCTTTTCAGCCCGTTTTATTCTATCCCTAACATCTCTTGTCGGCCACGGTTGCCTCCTACTCCCCTTAGAATCTTTCTTCCTTTTTGGAATGAAATGATCCTGTGTTTACCGGATTATGCCCAAAATTCCAAATCCCCAAACCGTCAGTGAGGCGGAGAGTGGGTATCCCATCTCACAGTACAGTGGCCTCCATAATGTTTACGACAAAGACCCATCATTTATTTATTTGCCTCTGTGCTCCACTATTTGAGATTTGTAATAGAAAAAATCACACATGGTTAAAGTGCACACTGTCAGATATTAATAAAGGCCATTTTTATACATTTTGGTTTCACCATGTAGAAATGACAGCAGTGTTTATACATAGTCTCCCCATTTCAGGATACCATAATATTTGGGACAAAGCAATGTCATGTATTTTGTTGCATATCCTTTGCATACAATGGCTGCTTGAAGTCTGCGATTCATGGACATCACCAGTTGCCGGGTGTCTCCTCTGGTGATGCTCTGCCAGACCTGTATTGCAGCCGTCTTTAGCTTATGCTTGTTTTGGGGGCTAGTCCCCTTCAGTTTTCTCTTCAGCATATAAAAGGCATGATCACTTGGGTTCAGATCGGGTGATTGACTTGGCCGCTGAAGAACCTACCATTTTTTAGCTTTGAAAAACTCCTTTGTTGCTTTAGCAGTATATTTGGGATCATTGTCTTGCTGTGGAATGATCTGCCGGCAAAGGGGTTTCGAGGCATTTGTTTGAACTTGAGCAGATAGGATGTGTCTGTACACTTCAGAATTCATTATGCTGCTACCATCAGCAATTGTATCATCAATGAAGATAAGTGAGCCAGTTCCTTCAGCAGCCATTCATGCCCAGGCCATAACACCCACACCACCGTGTTTCACAGATGAGGTGGTATGCTTTGGATCTTGGGCAGTTCCTTCTCTCCTCCATACTTTGCTCTTGCCATCACTCTGATACGTTAACCTTCGTCACATCTGTCCACAAGACCTTTTTCCAGAACTGTGGTTGCTCTTTTATGTACTTGGAAAACTGTAAGCCGGCCATCCTATTTTTGCGGCTAACCAGTGGTTTGCATCTTGCAGTGTAGCCTCTGTATTTCTATTCATGAAGTCTTCTGCAGACAATGGTCATTGACAAATCCACACCTGACACCTGAAGAGTGTTTCTGATCTGTCGGACAGGTGTTTGGGGATTTTTCTTTATTATAGAGAGAGAATTCTACTGTCATCAGTTGTGGAGATCTTCCTTGGCCTGCCAGTCCCTTTGCGATTAGTAAGCTCACCAGTGCTCTCTTTCTTCTTAATGATGTTCCAAACAGTTGATTTTGGTAAGCCTAAGGTTTGGCTGATGTCTCTAACAGTTTTATTCTTGTTTCTCAGTCTCATAATGGCTTCTTTGACTTTCATTGGCACAACTTTGGTCCTCATGTTGATAAACAGCAATAAAAGTTTCCAAAGGTGATGGAAAGACTGGAGGAAAGACTAGGTGCTGCGAGCTCTCTTATACCTGCATTAAGGAGGCAATTAAACACACCTGAGCAATTACAAACACCTGTGAAGCCATGTGTCCCAAACATTATGGTGCCCTGAAATGGGGGGACTATGTATAAACACAGCTGTAATTTCTGCATGGTGAGACCACAATGTATTAAAATACTCTTTATTAAAATCTGACAATGTGCACTTTAACCACATGTGATTTTTTTCTATTACAAATCTCAAATTGTGGAGTACAGAGGCAAATAAATAAATGATGGGTCTTTGTCCAAAACATTATGGAGGCCACTGTATATCTCACTTACTCACATCTATAGGTTTTGGGTACTATCGTAACTTTTAAGAGACATTTGGACAGGCAGGTGTATGGAAGAGGTTTGGAAGGAAGATCAGGTAGCATCTCTTGAGAAAAGGAATGGGAGATGGAACCTAGAGGTATGAAACGGTATATCTGTTTTCAACCTTTTCATGCCTCTCTCCCCTGACCAGGGTCGGCCTTAAGCCAATTGGACCAATTGCTCCCAATTGGGTCCCGTACCTAAGGGGGTCCCACGCTAGAGTAATCTACTCTCGGCTCGAGTCGATCTACCCCGGGTGGAGGGGGGAGAGAGGGGTGGAGAGAGAGCAGATGGGTGGCGGGGGAAGAAAGGGTTAGACGGGGAGGCGGGTGTGAGGGGGAATGGAGAAGGGGGAGGTGGGGACAGCGCTCCCGCCCCTCCAGTCGCCGTGCTTCACGCACACAGCCCGGCTCCACCCCTCTCTCTCCCCGGGGAGACACGGTGAACAATATAGGGAGGGCCAGGCCGGGTATTGGAGCAACTTTTACAAACCTCGGCCTCAGCTCACACGCGTCCGACCGGACCCGGCATCCGCTCCCGCCACCGGCCCTCTCCCTTCCTTCTCTCCTTCCCTGCCCTCCCTCCCCTTCTTCCCTCCCTCCCCTCCCTCCTTCTTCTCTCTCTTTTCCCTTCTCTCCTTCCCTCCCCTCCATTCTTTCTCTCCTTCTCTATCTCCTTTCTTTCTCTACTTCCTTCACTCCCTTCTCTCCTTCCTCCCTTCTCTCCTTCCCTCCCACACACACACATCACGCACAGACAACGAACACACACACAACTAAGTTAGGATGGGACAAGCCCAACATTTAATGCCTGGACTGGTTTTTCGCCAATGGTTATTGGTTTTCTAGGATTTATTTAATTAAATTACTTTTTTTTCATTTCACAGTCACTAAAACAAGTGGTATTGTAACTATGTACTTTTCAGAGGTGATCTACACATTTTGTTTGTTACCTGTAGGCTTACATGTGTGCAATTTTATATTAAAATGTGACCCAGATCTGTTTGGTGCATTAACTCGCAGGCACTTTTTAAGCGCACATTTTGATTACTTTCCATTCTACCATAGAGATATGAAGTCTATAATAGACTTTATTTATATTTTTATGATTCTACAGACCTTGGGGCTCACCAAAACTGTTCCCAATTGGGCCCCGCACCTCCTAAAGCCGGCCCTGCCCCTGACTCTCAGTCTGAAGAAGGGTCTCCACCCGAAACGTCACCTATTCCTTCTCTCCAGAGATGGTGCCCGGCCAGCTGAGTTACTCCAACATTGTGTCTCTCTTCGATGTAAACCAGCATCCTGCACAGTGCATTAGAGAGATGTGGGCCAAGCGCGGGCAGGTGGGACTAGTAGTGTAGACGGGGCATGTTGGTCCTCATGAGATCCACAGCCCTCGCTCGAGAGAGGCCGAGAGTCTCCACAGTGGCTCCAATATCGGTGCGGCAGCCAGAAACGGACAGGATCTCAGGGTAGAGTTGGTGAGTAGAAACAAAGAACCGCAGATGCTGGTTTACACAAAAGGACACAAACTGTTGGTGTAACTCCGCGAGTGAGGCAGCATTTCTGGAGAACCTGGATAGGTGATGGTTCCGGCCTGGGCCCTTCTTCTCGTCTGACTCGCTGAGTTGTTACTCCAACTTTGTATCCTGTAGGATTGGGACTCCCTGGTCTTAGGATCAGTGGAAACGAAGCTGAGACAGACACATTGTTCGAAACAAAAAAATTATTAATTTTATTCATTTTATAATATACAGTTGAGTCCGGGTAAATCAGAGAATCAGCACAAAACAAGAAGCCCTGACATCCGTGCGCAATTGCTGAACTCCCAGAGGTTTTTTTGTAATGCATGGACTGACCTTGCCACTGCTTGTTGCATTTCAAGCCATCCTTGTTACATCCACATAAAACACTTCATTACACATTAAAACAGATTGTTAAAAAATACAAAAAAAAATATATAGAGAAAGCCTCTTAGGCGAGCAGAGAATCAAGTAATTCTAGTGTACAATATGCCATTTGTCAAACCCTGATAATAACACGGTGTCACAGATGGGAACTGAGCACCGTGACATGGGGAACTCGTAGCCGGTCACAACACGGGCCAACTTGACAGCTCAGGAAGGCTGGTGGGCAACGCACTCTATCCCCCCCAGCAGCGACCCCAGTAGTGAAACTCCTCACTGACAGTAACAGAACATTGCGGCGAGCTCTCAATACTGTCACCACTTTCCGGGATACTATTACCGTACCCCTTTCTGCACCCACACTCACCGGTATTTTATACCCGGGGCAGGGACAGGGGACCCTTTACTACAACTTTATGTTAGACAGTACAGTGAGCCTGCCAGCGGATGTGTGCACACGCCCGATGTTACCGGGATATATGCTGGAAATCGAAGGTACACAAAAATGCTGGAGAAACTCAGCGGGTGCAGCAGCATCTATGGAGCGAAGGAAATAGGCAACGCTTCGGGTCGAAACCCTTTGGTTTCGGCCCGAAACGTTGCCTATTTCCTTCGCTCCATAGATGCTGCTGCACTATGGGCCCCAACCGAAGGGTTTCGGACTGAAACATTGCCCATTTCCTTCGCTCCAAAGATGCTGCTGCACCCGCTGAGTTTCTCCAGCATTTTTGTGTCCCTTATCTGGAATTAGCCAGTCAAGGTGCATCTGAAGCAAACAGCGCCATCCGCTCCCAAAAGCAGCAGTTGCCAAATGGGATAGCGTTAGATTTACGCCACACACTCGCATGCATAAATGTGTGGGCACAATCGTTCCTTCATTGTCACGTCTACCCAAGGTGTGGTGAAATTTTGCATAGAGATCAGTGCGATTATTGCCCAATATACTGTACCCAAGTATATTACCGTACCCAACTATAGCACATAATGCACCGAAACAGACGCTGAATCTATGTGCAATAGACGCCAGGTGTTGGCACCATTTCACGGTCCCAACTGCAGGTGGCAATGAAGGCCTGTTGTAGCCATTGTTGCATCAACAGAAACATCACGTCCCCTTGTCCCCCCCATTCGCACACAAAACGTGTGTGTGTGTGTGTGTGTGTGTGTGTGTGTGCGCGCGCGCGCATAATACAGGACCCAGTGGTAAGCCACGGCTGCCATTGGTACGTGTAGTAACTAACAAGTGTGTCGGAAATAAAGTGGTCAATATCAGCTTCACAAGGCTGCAGCTTGAGATGCTGCTGGGAGCAGACGTGCGGTGAAAGCGCGGCAGCAGTGACAGTGGGTGACACTCCCCGCTACCTCCCATCATCAACCTCTGGGGCTTCCGATTCCCGCCCTTCATTCCCACCCAGCGGGAGGGAGCTGTACAGGGGCGACATTCTCCCCGGCCACAGACTGAAACATTGATTGCAAGGAGCTGGTTGCAACAGCTGAGCCCATACAGAATATTAGTAAACCTTCGTTAAATAACGCGTGGAATAATGCAGTTTAATGGTAATTAGCAGCTACGGTAAAGGTTTGGAAGCCAGCGGAGGTACTGACAGACGGACGGGAGCGGGAGAGATTAAGACAGTGTATAATCCATAGCACCTTAGTGTACGATCTCATAATATATACTAAATAACAGGGCTGACGATACAAAGCCTGGGGGCACCAGTTGGAAACCTGATTTGCAGGGTGCAGTGTCCCTGGAGTTTCAGATGGGAGGTTTCCTCTTGAATTGCGTTTTTGTAAATTCAGCCCTCCTCCATGAACCATGGAGCCCAGAATCACCGTCGCTTACACATCACACTACCTTGTCTTTCATCACACGAGACGCTGCCGTCTTTAACAGCTTCTGAGATCAGCAAATCTTAAATAGAAATATTTAGTATATATTATACAGGTACGGCGAATAGATGGGAAATGAGTTAAGCAGCCACTGGCAGAGGGTGGGCTGGAGATTGGAAGGGTCTGCCAATAGAGAGTCCAATCTCCCCCATCTCACCACAATCTCCCCCATCTCACCACTAATTGCTGCCCCGTAAACTGCAATCCGAGATAGACCCATCTGCACACCATTGGGTGCGCTGCACTCCCCACCCATCAGTGAAGACTCCAGAATCCTAGGACGACCCCCCCATTTACAGACTTTTAACTCTCTGCCATCTCTTCGCCGAACTGTAGTTATTTTCTGTTAATATTCAGTGCATTGTTTGAGTGAACAAGGTGGCGTTTAGTATGTCAACAGCGGGAAGCTTATATCATCGTTCCGAGAGCGGAGGAGGCGAAGACATTGCAGGATAAAACTTTTGCTTTCATTTCTCCATTTCTATTGCTATGCACTTGTTTCTTTTTGGGATAATAGAGGTGAGGTACACAGGATATTGTCATATTGCTTTATTATAGAATTAGCACCATAGTCCGAGGGGGGATTGTAAGCCGCTTAACCACGCTGCGGGAACGGCAGCACTTTACGTTTTCTTCATGCAGACCTGACAGCGGCTGATTCGCGTCCGCAGTTCCCCCGCCTTCAGTGTCTCTGATTCCGGTTTCCTGAAACAGAGCGGACGTTAGACATCAGCGCCTCAAACACAGGCTGCAACTCCGCCTCTCTCCCAGCCAGCCAGCCCTTCCAAGGGAACATTCGTGGGCACGAAACAAGCCCTGTGACCCAGGCACGGAAATCGCTATCAAAACATGGAGGGGACGGGGGTGGGGGCTAGCGCTGGTTCCCCACGCTGGCTCTAAAACTGAGCCATCGTTGGCAGGCAGATTTTTTAATATTTTTTAATTTTTTTAAATATGGAACGCTTCACGAATTTGCGTGTCATCCTTGCGCAGGGGCCATGCTAATCTTCTCTGTTTCGTTCCAATGTTAGTATTCTGTATGTGCTGCCGAAGCGAGCACGGCAGGCGGATTTGCGCTGGGTTTAGCGCTGCTTCTCTGCGCTGGCTGTGGGCACCGCTCCCGTCTGACTCCCGACATCTCTGGCCACCCCTGGGTGTGGGGGGACGGGAGCACTTGGGTGGGGCCGGGGATGGTCCAGTGGCAGTGCAGCGACGGAGACACGGGATCGATCCTGGCCACGGATGAGGCGCAGGTCTGTGTCCAGGGCTGCCGGGAGTTTTTGGCTTGACCTGGGCATGCAAATCGAGTTCCGCTCTGATCTATGCCCCACGGATGTCCCCCTCGTCCAATCGATCGGCAGTCCCACCCCCACTGTCTTGCGGAAAGCGGAGATTTCACCGAGTTTTTAAATCTGGATTACAAAAAATGGGGGGGATCGTCCCCCACCTCTCAAAACAAGGGGGGTGGGTACGTCCCCCCTGCCCTCCCCGGGATTTCCGCCCCTGCTGTGACCCACCCCATCCATTCTGACCGGTGCATCTACCTACACTAACGTCACTTGTCGGCATCGGAAGTCCCTTTCCCTTGTGGGCAACTCGGGCAAATTACGCGACCTCGTGGTCGCTTGAGGCGTACGGGCACCGTATGGCCGCGC
Organism: Okamejei kenojei; assembly: GCA_035221665.1. Taxonomy (NCBI): domain Eukaryota; kingdom Metazoa; phylum Chordata; class Chondrichthyes; order Rajiformes; family Rajidae; genus Okamejei; species Okamejei kenojei. Next base: position 116,313,416 of record CM069136.1, read on the forward strand.
GGGGCCGGTCCCACTTAGAAGCGCGGAGTTGTGCGGGGCTGGTCCCGACATCGCACGGGGCTCCGGAATTCTGGCGGTGGCCGAAATCTTCGCGCGCCAACGGCCTGTCGGCACGCAGGCGCATTGCGGTCGTACGCAGCGTCTAGACAGCGTACGCCTAGCACGTGGCGTTGCGTGATGACGTCAGCATGACGCAACTGACGCCATGCGCAAACTTAGCGCGTACTTAGCACAAACGCCGCTTCCGTTTGGGCACGCCAACCGCACGCAATCGCATGCAAGTGGGACAGGCCCGTTAGTGCAGTACTACATAAGCAGACCCATCACCAACCTGAACATCTCTGTGGGTTCCACGGTGGCAAGCCAGAAGCTGTAGGAGTTTGCGTAGTAGTTGCATGTTCCCCGGCCATGACACTCGATGAAGGGGGCGCTGCGGAAGGATTCCAGGCAGGAGCCGGGGGACGATAAGGCTTGTCCTGAGCCCTCGGCCCCAGAACTGGTATGCTGTGCACGGGGAGAAAACGGACTTCAATCATCAGCTCACCAAATGCAAGCCATGAGCACAGAGTCATGGAATCGAACACACGAAAACGCACCATAGACATACAAACATAGTAAACTGGCCCTTCGAGCCAGCACCGCCATTCATTGTGATCATGGCTGATCGTCCCCTATCAATAACCCGTGCCTGCCTTCTCCCCATATCCCTTGACTCCACTAGCCCCTAGAGCTCTATCCAACTCTCTCTTAAATCCATCCAGTGATTTGGCCTCCACTGCCCTCTGTGGCAGGGAATTCCATAAATTCACAACTCTCCGGGTGGAAAAGTATTTTCTCACCTCAGTCTTAAATGGCCTCCCCTTTATTCTGAGACTGTGGCCCCTGGTTCTGGACTGGCACCCTTCAGCTTACCTCGTCTACGCTGACCGAATCTGCGCTAATATAGATAGACATGGACAGATAATGACATGGATAGAAAATAATATTTCTAAAGAAGGGTCTCGATCCGAAAGGTCACCCCCATTCCTTCTCTGCAGAGATGCTGCTTGTCCTGCTGAGTTACTCCAGCATTTTGTGTCTATCTTAGGTGCATGGATACAGACATAGACACAAAATATACTCGGATAGACTCGGATACAAGGGATAGACTCGGCTTGTACTCGCTAGAATTTTAGAAGATTGAGGGGGGATCTTATAGAAACTTACAAAATTCTTAAGGGGTTGGACAGGCTAGATGCAGGAAGATTGTTCCTGATGTTGGGGAAGTCCAGAACAAGGGGCGACAGTTTAAGGATAAGGGGGAAGTCTTTTAGGACCGAGATGAGAAAATCATTTTTCACACAGAGAGTGGTGAATCTGTGGAATTCTCTGCCACAGAAGGTAGTTGAGGCCAGTTCATTGGCTATATTTAAGAGGGAGTTAGATGTGGCCCTTGTGGCTAAAGGGATCAGGGGGTATGGAGAGAAGGCAGGTACAGGATACTGAGTTGGATGATCAGCCATGATCATATTGAATGGCGGTGCAGGCTCGAAGGGCCGAATGGCCTGCTCCTGTACCTATTTTCTATGTTTCTATGTTTGTAAAATGCTGGAGTAACAGTGGGTCAGGCAGCATCACTAGAGAAAAGGAATAGGTGGCGTTTTGGGCCAGAACCTTTCTTCGTGTAGCTAAGTCTGGGTTAAAACTTGTTCGTACAACCGGAGAGCAGTAGGAATCTCAAAGGGAGGGGGCAGTGAGAGTGGGGTCTCACACAACTCCTGCCAGAGGGAGGAGGAGAACCTCTTCAGTCAGCTCACCTTGAGGAGGTTTCGCAGTGGAGACTTTGAAGAGTATGCCTACTTGTCTCCGACTGGAATTCTGCAACACCCTCTCTCACTGCTCGCCCTCTGTGATCCCTACTGCCCTCTGGCTCTACGACCATGTTTCTTTTTTTTGTAAAATATTTTTATTAGAAGTAATTACATATTAAGAAGAAATAATATAAAATCACAAAAAAAAGGAAAATATTATCGTCACATACATTCTTAATATTTTTAAAATTTACAGTCAATCTTATTTGTACTTCTTATATTTTTTTATTTTATAACAGTAGGAAATAAAGATAGGTAATAAAAAGAAAAAGAAATAAGAAAGAGATAAATAAAATGAGTGGAGTATTAAGCAAGATATTCTTCATTGGAGATATTTTCGTGGTCTATTTTATATAATTCTTCATCTATTCCTTCATTCAGGCTTCAGTCAGGGCCTCGAACCGGACCATCTTAACCCTTTAAATATTCAATAACTGGAGACCATATTCCTCTGAATTGATCTAACCTGTCCATTAGGACAAGTCTTAATCGTTCCAGATGAAGTGTCTCCGACATTTCTGTAATCCACATTTTGATTGTAGGGGATATGGGACCTTTCCAAAATCTTAATATTAATTTTTTACCAATTATTAAACTATAACTGCGACCATGTTTCAACCCCAACTTGCTCCACGAAGAAGGGTTTTGCCCCGAAACATCGCCTATTCCTTTTTTCCATTTACTACCTGACCCGCTGAGTTACTCCAGCATCTTCAATCAATCAATCGTTCCATCTTTATTGCCATTTAGATATACATCGATATATGCAATTCTAAAACGAAATTCCGCTGCATTTGGCTCCCCGTGCAACATAATAATAAACAGAAGGATAAAATGGATAAAAAGATAAAATGGATAAAAGGATAAAATAGATAATGGTGGCAGCCCATTACATGGCATTCAGGAGTCTGATGGCTCGTGGGAAGAAGCTATTGCAAGATCTCGTGTCTGTCTCCGGTATAATCCAGCATCTGCAGTTCCTGCACTATTACCATTGTCCAGATAGATCTGTATCCTCCTACTCCTTTCCTATCTAACACCTTTTAAACACTGCAACTGCTTATGCCTCCATCGCCTTCTCTGGCAATTCCTTCCAGATAACTACCACCATCTGTGGAGAAAAAAATTACCCCCTCAAATCTCCCTGAAATTTCTCCCATCTCACTTTAAATCCATGCCCTGTATCCGTGTTTAAACCATTTTCCTGTCGAAACCTTTCTTCATGTAGCAAGTCCTGGTAACTCGCTTGCCCAGGAGAAGATCAACTAGCGATCTATCCTATCCACGTCGCCCATATCTTTATAAACCTTCATATGTTCACCCCTCAGACTCCTATGATCCAGTGAGAATAAATACAGCCCACCCAATCTCTCCTTGTAACTAAACCTCTCCATCCCAGACAACCTAGTAATGAATCTCTTCCGCATCCTCTCTATTGCAACCGCATCCCTCCTGCAGTGCTAAACCGGAACTGTACACAATACCCCAAATGTAGCTGACCAACATTTTGTACAGCCTATGAAGCCATGTACAGCGAATGCCTTTGTCACCACCAGAGCTGCCAAGCTTTGTCAGACCATTGCAGTATTCTAATACCTGAAAATCAGTATTTTGTTGAGGAAATCAGTATTTTTATGCGGTGCCATTTTGCTGAAAAAAATGTTTTTTTAATGTGCGGTCATACCCATGTAAGAATACAAGAACGCATAACTTTGCTACCAATTGACATGTCTTCTACGCACAGTGCATTCATTGCCATCTCTGTATACTGCTGTTTGAACGGCTGCTCCTGCTTTAGCACCAGATGATGATGTAGATAGAAGCCATTTTGGAAGCCTCCCTCTCCTTCCCTCGCTCCCTCTCTCTCTCTCTCTCTACCTCCTTTCTCTCTCTCTGTCCCTCTCCCTCCCTCCCTCCCTCTCTCCCTCCATCTCTCCCCTTCTCCCTCTCCCTTTCTCCCTCCTCATCCCATCCTCCCTCTCTCCCCCCCTCCCACTCTCCCCCTTGAGCCCACCCACCGTTCTGTAAAACCAAGGCCAATCCCAGTGTAATGGCTGATCCACAATTCTACCACTGTCTGAAAAATAATCTGAGAAAGAGAATTCCAAAGACGCATTGTTATACGAGAATTTGCCTGAACAGCCTGTGGCCCATAGCGTGTGTAAAGCCCATAGCGCTGCAGCCAGTAGCGTTATATTTAGAACCCACAGCGCTGGGGTTAAATTCCCACACATTAATCTGACACTGACCACCCTATCCACCTATCACATCATTTACAGTGAGATACGGACTTGTCCCCCAAGGTCTCTTTGTACCTCAATGTTCCTGCCATTTACTCCGTACGCCTTACAAGAATTTGACTTCCCAAAAAACATCACCTCACATTTGCCTGCGTTAAATTCCATCTGCTACCACTCCACCAACTTCTCTGCTGATTTATGTCCCTCTGTGTTTTTGGAAAACCTGCTTCTCACTCCGACCAGGTTTTACATATATCACTCGTGCAAAAACGTGCAAGAACTATATGTTCAACTCAATTTAAAACCTTGGAGAATGAAACAGCATGGATTGGCGAACAACGGAGTGCTGATCTGGGGTAGGGGCAGGGATGAGGGAGCGCGGCGCTGTTTTTTTTAACCAAACATAAATTTATAAGAATAATATGTACATTACAAAATACAAAGTAAAACAAATATTCTTAAATATCAAATATACTGAATATTAAACAACGATATTACAATCAGAGTGAATGGAAGCAGAGGCAGTTTTAACACCTGGATCCGATCACACTGCGTTTTTCGACAGGCCGATGGTGAATCTGGTGTTTACCATGTAGTTGACCCCAGCCTGCCCACTTCTGGCCCATTTCCCCACTGATAGACACGCTTACCATCATGAAGGAGTATCCAATCCACAGGGAATGCCAGCCGCTGGGGCAGCTCGGGATTTGAATCGTCTGGCTGTGAATAGCAATCACCATGGCTGGAGCTTCACACACGCTGCATCTGTGGAGATGCAGCAGGTCACAGGTTATTCAAGGTCCAATCCAGTTCAATAACTCTGCTCGTCTGCGGATTGTCTTAGAATTTCATTATCAACGTGTTAACCTCATATCCAGCCCGCACATAACCCTAGCCAACTGCCCATTGTCCATCCATCTATCTTCACACCTGCTCCATGCTGTTGGGGCTTTACCAGGATTCCCAGCTGTCCAGTACCAATAGCCCCTGGCTCTTGTTTCATTCCCCCAACACCTCCCCTCTTGCCACAGCTTTCTCTTCACTGGAGAAAATAGCCTGTTCAATTTTGTTCAAACTTTCCTCCAGGTATAACTCCTTTAGCAATCTTTGTAAGCAGTTGCCATTGATTAATGGATTGAATAGATTGTTCTCCGGAGGCAGTTCTCTGGATGCTTTCAAGAGAGAGCTAGATAGGGCTCTTAAAGACAGCGGAGTCAGGGGATATGGGGAGAAGGCAGGAACGGGGTACTGATTGGGGATGATCAGCCATGATCACAGTGAATGGCGGTGCTGGCTCGAAGGGCCGAATGGCCTCCTCCTGCACCTATTGTCTTTTGTCTATTGTCTATTGATTGAAAGATACAGCATGGTAAAAGGCCCTTCGGACCACTAAGTTCATGCCAAACATTAGTCACCCGTTCACACTCGTTCTAGGTTATTCCACTCTTTACACGCTGGGGCAATTTACAGAGGTTAATTTACCTACAAAACGTGACATGTTTTGGTGATGGGGGGGGGGGGGGGGGGGGGAGGAATCCAGGAGCACCCTGAGGAAACCCACGGTGTCACAGAAAGAACAAGAGGAAAGGGGAGATGTTTTGCTGTCATCTGGGTTGCGTTGCCTAAAGAGTTGTGAGAGTCAGATTCAACAGGAGATTTCCCACTAGTGTGAACGGGTGATCAATGGTTGGTGTGGGCTCAGTGCTGAATCTGTCAATCAATCTATCAATTTAGACTTTACGACACGATATGATAGAACTTTATTTACCCCAAGAGGGAAATTGGTTTTGACAAGAGATACAGGGTGTAACAGGCCCTTCGGCCCACCGAGTCCGTGCCGACCAGCAACCCCCAAACACTAAAACTATCCCACACATGAGGGACTATTTTCAATTTTATCAAAGCCAATTAACCCACAAACCTGGTTACAGTGAGGGATGACCCATATAATATAATAACCATATAACAATTACAGCATGGAAACAGGCCACTCGGCCCTTCTAGTCCGTGCCGAACACTTACTCTCACCTAGTCCCATCTACCTGCACTCAGACCATACCCCTCCATTCCCTTCCCGTCCATCCATTAAATGATAAAATCGATCCTGCCTCCACCACTTCCACTGGAAGCTCATTCCACACAGCTACCCCTCTCTGAGTAAAGAAGTTCCCCCTCATCGATTTTAACATTTAAGAGTAAAGTGGATAGGTATATGGACGTGAAGGGAATGGAGGGGTATGGTCTGAGTGCAGGTAGATGGGACTAGGGGAAAACAAATGGTCGGCACGGACTGGAAGGGCCGAGAGGGCCTGTTTCCGTGCTGTAATTGTTATATGGTTATATGGTCATAGTACCCCTAAACCTCTGTCCCTTCTCCCGTGCGGGAGAAGGTACAAACTCCACACAGATAGCACCCGTAGTCAGGATCGAACCTGTGAGGCAGCGACTCTACCCCTGCGCCCCGGTGCCACCTGTATGACAAGATTCAGCAAACCCATCCACACCCCTTGGTACAATGAGGACCAGGATGAGGCCAACCTCACCTGCTGATGAATTGCTTGATGGTTTGCCCAATCACGGGAGCCATACTCATGGGCATGGGTTCGGGTGTGGCCAGCCAGTAGGAGTAGTCGTTCCTCGAGGCAAAGTTGCAGACGTTGTTGATATTGCAGAAGAGGAAGGGCATGGTGCTGAACCTCTTCAGGCAGCTCCCCGCGGTCCCTGGGAGGAAGGTGTTAGAGTCAGCGTCGGGAGTGAACACAAAGGGAGACAATAGGGGGGGTTAGAGGTTTGAGGTTAAGGGTTTGTGGTTATAGATTGGGGGTTAGTGATTGGGACAGGGGTCCGAGGTTGTGGGCTTGAGATTGGTGATTCGGGGTTGGGGCCTAGTTAAGTCAGGTCACCGACACATACGGGATGTGCAGTGAAATGTAAAGTGGCAATGCTCGCGGACTTTGTGCAAAATACACACAAACTACAAACTACAAACAGAATGGACCAGAATCACATATTATTTTACATATTACACATTGTGAGAGGAAGGAAAAAGGAAAAAAACAGCAATTTTGAAAAAACAGTAGACTGGTCCAGTAAAGTTAGTCCCTGGTGAGATAGGAGTTTCGTCCTAATGGCCTCTGGGAAGAAACTCCTTCTCATCCTCTCCGTTCTCACAGCATGGCAACGGAGGCGTTTGCTTGACCGTAGCAGCTGGAACAGTCCGTTGCAGGGGTGGAAGGGGTCTCCCATGATCTTATTGGCTCTGGAGTTGCACCTCCTGATGTATAGTTCCTGCAGAGGGGCGAGAGAAGTTCCCATAGTGCGTTCGGCCGAACGTACTACTCTCTGCAGAGCCTTCCTGTCCTGGGCAGAGCAGTTCCCAACCAGATCGTGATGTTTCCGGACAAGATGGGCATAGGGTTGAGGGTTAAGGGGTTGGGTTAGGGGATGGGATTAGGGATTACAAGGAGGTTGGAGGCTAGAGGTTGAGGGTTATAGGCTGGGGATCAGAGGTTGGGGGTTAGAGGATCGAGGTTGAGGGTTTGGGTTAGGGGATGGGGTTAGAGGTTGGAGGTTGGAGGTTAGACTAGAGATTGGTTAGGGTTAGGGGCTGGGGGTCAGAGTTTGGGGGTTAGAGGATTGGGATTGAGTGTTTGGGGATGGGGTTAGATGTTAGAGGTTGGAGGTTAAAGGTTAGGTTAAAGGTTGGTTAGGGTTAGGGGGTTAGAAGTAGGGGGTTAGTGGTTGGGGTGTTGGGATTTGGCGTTTAGAGATTGGGGTTAGGGGTTGGCACTTGTGGTTGGAGGTTAAAGGTCAGGGGTTGGGTTTAGGGGCTGGGGTTGGAGATGGAACAGGAGCATCTATAAAGAAACGCACTTGCCCGAGAACAGAGTGCGTACCCAAAGTGGAAAGCATGTGCGCAAGATGATAAGTGTGCCAGAGATGGATAGCGTGTGCCTGAGATGTAAAGTTCATATGCAAGATGAGAAGTGAGCGCTGGAAATGGAATACATGTGTGTCCAAGAGAGACAGCACTTGCGTGAGCCTCTCAGGGCCTTGGTGCCTCACCCAAGTCCTGGCCATGGGCCCTCTCGTTGCCTTGCACGTATAGCAGGGAGAACCCCTCGTAGATCTTCGACGTTCCGTGTGGACAGCTGGGAATGAAGGTTGTTTGGCTGTGTCGTGTAACAAGGAAGCCGTGAGCGATGGACGCAGGGCCGGGAAATCCCCGAGGTCCAGGCATTCCTTCTGCACCCACCGATCCCGGATATCCTTGTGGACCTTAAAGCAAAGGGAAGCACAGTCAATAGCAAAAGAGGTCCCACAGACTGGGGCAGTGTTTCCATGTGATCCAAATGTGTTTAATATTCAGGAGATCTGAGGAATGGATGGAGATGGCTTCCATGGGTCAGAGTCCAAGAACAGGGGTCAGGGTCTGAAAGTCGCTTCAGGCACAGAGTGTAGAAGGTTTGGATCTTCCTTCTACAGTCGGACTCTATGTGAAGGGGCGGTGATGTTGCTGCCTTACAGCACCAGAGACCCGGGCTCAATCCTGACCACAGGTGCTATCTATACAGAGTTTGCACATTCTTCCTGTGGCCATGTGAGTTTTCTCCGGGTGCTCTGGTTTCCTCCCACGCTCCAAAGACGTGCAGGTTTGTAGGTTAATTTGCTTTGATAAAGTTGTAAACTGTCCCTAGTGTGTGGGATAGTGCTTGTAAACATAAAAAAATATAAAAGGACTGGACAAGCTAGATGCAGGAAAAACTGTTCCCAATGTTGGGTGAGTCCAGAACCAGGGGCCACAGTCTTAGAATAAAGGGGAGGTCATTTAAGACTGCAGTGAGAAAACACTTTTTCACCCAGAGAGTTGTGAATTTGTGGAATTCCCTGCCACAGAGGGCAGTGGAGGCCAAATCACTGGATGGATTTAAGAGAGAGTTAGATAGAGCTCTAGGGGCTAGTGGAGTCAAGGGATATGGGGAGAAGGCAGGCACGGGTTATTGATAGGGGACGATCAGCCATGATCACAATGAATGGCGGTGCTGGCTCGAAGGGACCGAATGGCCTCCTCCTGCACCTGTTTTCTATGTTTCTATGTGTCTATGTCTATGTTTGTAGGTTAATTGGCTTTGATAAAGTAATAAAATTGTCCCTGGTGTGTAGGATAGTGCTAGTGTGTGGGGTGATCGCTGGTTGGCACGGGCTCAGCGGGCCGAAGGGTCTGTTTCCATGTTTATGTCGAAAGTCAAATCGAAAGTAAAGAATGGAAAACTGATGGGTCTTTGTTAAGAAGAGGTAGAGAGGGCTCTTATTAACTAATCAGGATCTTAGTGAATAATAGGACCCTCTGTTAATGGTACCTGGAATCAATTGACAGCTACCAGACTAAATCCAGAGATAGGTGGTTTATTTTTCATTACCTTTAATATTTTGCCATCAAGGATGGAAGTCCCTAGCTCACACTACTATATATTCCTCTGCTCCTCCAGTTCAGTACCAACTAGGACATGATATCCCATCTCCCATTCCCAGCATACACTCCGTCTACCGCCAGCATACACGTACCATCTACAAGATGCACCACATCCCCTCACCCAGGCCAATCCCACATCTCCAACTCCATCTCCATCCATTCCTCAGATCCCATCAATATTCCTTCCCAAACCCACCACCTCTTTCACTGAGAAGTAAAAAATACCAGCAAGCACATGGAAAGCCACCACCTACAAATGATCCTTCAAGTCACACACCGTTCTGCCTGCCTTGGTAATACTTCATCGTCTGACATTGTCGCTGGGTTTAAATTGTGGAACTCCCTCCCCAACGCCACTATTGGGGCACATTCACCGTAGGGAGAATAGAGGTTCAAGGCGGTCAATCACCATCAAGGGTCGGGCAATAAATACTGACCTTGACTGTGAAGCTCAGACAAAATATTGAAACTTTTGAAAAGGTTTTTACCTGCTGGTCCAATTGGTCCAAGATCTCCTTTTACCCCAGGTCGGCCTTCAAAGCCCGGAGGTCCTACATCACCAACATCTCCAGGTAGGCCTGGGAAACCTGAGGAGGCAACAGACTGGTCAAAGAAACATAGAAACATAGAAAACAGGTGCAGGAGGAGGCCATTTGGCCCTTCGAGCCAGCACCGCCATTCATTGTGATCATATAACCATATAACAATTACAGCACGGAAACAGGCCCTCTCGGCCCTTCCAGTCCGTGCCGATCATTTGTTTTCCCCTAGTCCCATCTACCTGCACTCAGACCCTCCATTCCCTTCACGTCCATATACCTATCCACTTTACTTTTAAATGTTACAATCGATCCTGCCTCCACCACTTCTGCTGGAAGCTCATTCCACACAGCCACCACCCTCTGAGTAAAGAAGTTCCCCCTCACGTTACCCCAAAACTTCTGTCCCTTAATTCTCATGTCATGCCCTCTTGTTTGAATCTTCCCTACCCTCAATGGGAAAAGCTTATCCACGTCAGCTCTGTCTATCCCTTTCATCATTTTAAAGACCTCAATTAAGTCCCCCCTTAACCTTCTGCGCTCCAAAGAATAAAGACCTAACCTTCTGCGCTGCAAAGAATTAAGACCTAGATCATGGCTGATCGTCCCCTATCAATAACCCGTGCCTGCCTCCTCCCCATATCCATTGTCTCCACTAGCCCCTAGAGCTCTATCTAACTCTCTCTTAAATCCATCCAGTGACTTGGCCTCCACATTCCATAAATTCACAACTCTCTGGGTGAAAACGTTTTTTCTCACCTCGGTCTTAAAATGAGAAAAAAACTTTGTCACCCAGAGAGTTGTGAATTTATGGAATTCCCTGCCACAGAGGGCAGTGGAGGCCAAGTCACTGGATGGATTTAAGAGAGAGTTAGATAGAGCTCCAGGGGTCATTAACGCTCTCACTATTCTGCAGTTATCCCTTCTTTGGAGGCTAACTCGTCCTTCTTATAGTGCAAGTAGATATAATTGTCTGGCCTTTCCCAATCCGTTGATCTATGTGTTCATATCAAACTGTGGGCAGTGCACAACACACCTGTGATAACCCCAACGCTTTCCCTAACAACAGGTAAGCAAGGGGAGTCACCTATTGATTCCTGCTAATGAGGATATTACCCTACGCTGAGAGTCTGAGAAAGCTTGGGCTCATAATGAAGATTAGATGAGTGAGAAATCATTTAACTGCAAGCTCAGCTCCAGAGATTCAGGTTCGATCCTGACCTCGGGCACTGTCTGCGTGGAGTTTGCACGCTCTCCTTGTGACCATGAGTTTCTCCCAGTTGCTCTGATTTCCTCCCACATCCCAAAGATGTGCTGGTCAGTAGGTTATATTATTATTACTGTTTTATTATTATTATTATTATTAATGTTTAGTGTTTTCTGAGTCATTCGTAACTGTCACTGTGTGTCATGTTGTTACTTGTGGGCGGAGCACCAAGGCAAATTCCTTGTATGTGAATACTTGGCCAATACACTTACTTACTTAAATGGCCTAATATGTGGGTAAATGGTGGAATATTGGAGGGAGTTGATAAGAATGTGGGGGGGAATACAAATGGGGTTAATATAGGATTTGTATAAATGGGTGGTTGCTGATCAGTGAGGTGAAGGGCCCTTTACTGTGTTGCACATCTGTTTGACTCATTTGGGCACAGGGCTCCAAGTAGGATGGCGAAGGTGGTGCTGAGAGGCAGTTTCCCTGGGATGAAGGGTTTGGAACCAGGGGATATTCCCAGGATGCATCAATATGTTATTCAGAGGTGGGAAGGAAGTTCTTCACAAAGAGGCTTGAGAATCGTTGAAATTCTCAATCTCATTGGTGCTCAGTAACTGGAAATTGGAGATTAGATGAAGAATTAGCCCTGTTATTTTTTACTCCTGTTCAGGAGTCTCAGTCCATTGTCTTAAGGCTGCCAACAAATGTGTGGTGGATATTTCTCCAGCATCTCATGGAAAGGTTTTGCTCACCTGTGTCACCTTTGACTCCTGGAAACCCGGGATCTCCCTTTGCCCCTTCCTGTCCTGGAAAACCAGGCGATCCAGGCACGCCCTTGATAATCTGTAGCGGACCCTGAGGTCCAACGGGCCCTGGAGCACCTGCCAAGCAAGCAATGACTTGTGAGTGGAACGCATGGCACGTTAGGGTCCGGAACTGGCTTTGGCACGAAACGCCAGAGGGTCGAGTGGGATGAAGGGAGGGGATGAAGCATACCTGGATTCCCAGGAAGTCCTCTGTCACCTTGCGTGCCTGGTAATCCAGGGGGGCCTGAAGAGCCTTTCATCCCTGGAAAGATATTTGTGAAAATGACATTACTTATAACATTGGTCATTCACCCAGCCAGCCCATGCCTTATAGAAACATAGAAAATAGGTGCAGGCGGAGGCCATTCGGCCCTTCGAGCCAGAACCCAAATTCATTGTGATCATGGTTGATCGTCCCCTATCAATAACCCGTGCCTGCCTTCTCCCCATATCCCTTGACTCCACTAGCCCCTAGAGCTCTATATAACTCTCTCTTAAATCCATCCAGTGATTTGGCCTCCACTGCCCTCTGTGGAAGGGAATTCCATAAATTCGCAACTCTCTGGGTGAAAAGGTTTTTTCTCACCTCAGTCTTAAATGACCTCCCCTTTATCCCCTTCTCCTGACTATCCCCTTCTAGATCATTAGCCTGACTTTTCATTACCTTTCCCTTCGTTCGCTGGTCCACTCTGAGGTACAGTAGATTGTGGCACCATTGACAAGTGGGCTAGGCCCAGTACGTCAAAGCCTCTTACGAGGGCAGGCACAGCCTTGATTGTAATCATGCATTGTCTTTTCGCTGACTGGATAGCACGCAACAGAAACCTTTTCACTGTATCTCAGTGCACATGACAATAATTATGTGAACTGTAAGTCAAGGCCTTCATTCTCCACAGTGTGTGTGACAAAGCTGATACTGTGTGCGGCAAAGGAACATCTTGAGAAGATTTGTGGCAATTCTCACATTCCTGTTGCTTGAAAGGCTCTTGTATCTGCCCTTAGGGGCTGCGATTGGAGCGAACATGGGTGTGAGGAGCATGGGCAGTGCAGGCTCCATCTGGGTGGTGTCAGGTTAAGTAGGTTGCTGCCTGGTTTCCGTACACATAGGCTGGGTTCCAGGTTACCCATCCTCTTGTTTCCTGTTGTGGGTTGGATGTAAATCTCAGGCTGGGGAAGCTCAGGAGAGGAGGGACGAGCAGGAAGACACACATTGCCTTGGAGCCATTGTGGTTTCCTTCCAATCCCTGCAGTTGGGATCTTGAGCCAGCGGTTTACAATAGTAAGCAGGACTGGGGTAGGAATCTCTGAACAAGCATCTTTGGGGCTTGAATTAGCTGTTATCCCACCGAGTGTACAGCCGTTCCCAGTATCTGGAGCTGTGTGGTGGAGCTTTGATTGCCTGTGGCCACTTCTGTTATTCGCTACTTTGGGAGAGATGGCGACTAACTCTAGTAAACTAACTCTGATCACATTGCAAACACTGGGAACCCAATTGCCAGTGTGAGTCAGTGTTTCTCTCACCACCCCACCCTGTTTAATGAGACTTTACGCAGGTACAGTGAAGTTCTGTGTTTTTGCATACAACACACACACTACACAACGATTCCACTGACAAAATTACAAAGTACTCACTCGTCATGTGTCGGAAGGAACTGCAGATGCTGGTTAGTCATCTAAGATAGACACAAAATGCCGGAGTAACTCAGAAACGTCACCCATTCCTTCTCTCCAGAGATGCTGCCTGTCCCGCTGTGTTTATAACAAGAGGAATCGAATATAGGAGCAAAGAGGTCCTTCTGCAGTTGTACAGGGCCCTAGTGAGACCACACCTGGAGTATTGTGTGCAGTTTTGGTCTCCTAATTTGAGGAAGGACATTCTTGCTATTGTTACTCCGGCATTTTGTGTGTACCTCATTAGACATTTCGGTCCCTCTTTGTTCTTGCCGTTCTGCCACCTCCCTCCCTTGCTGGATCCCTCTTATTCATGCCCCCTCCACCCCCACCCCATGCCAGGTCCCTCTTTGTCCTCGGAATCCATTAGTAAACTCATTCCCTGCCAACTGTGCTTTATTCTCCAGCTGGGAGCTGCAAACCTCCACAGCCCTAGGTGTTGTTGGCACTGCTTTAGTGATGCCAATAGACAATAGGTGCAGGAGTAGGCCATTCGGCCCTTCGAGCCAGCACCGCCATTCAATGTGATCATTGGTGATCATCCCCAATCAGTACCCCGTTCCCGCCTTCTCCCCATATCCCCTGACAGTTCGTTGGCCATATTTAAGAGGGAGTTGGATGTGGCCCTTGTGGCTGAAGGGATCAGGGGGGATGGAGAGAAGGCAGGTACAGGATACTGAGTTGGATGATCAGCCATGATCATATTGAATGGTGGTGCAGGCTCGAAGGGCCGAATGGCCTGCTCCTGCACCTAATTTCTATGTTTCTATGTTTCTACGGCTCCACTTTTTTTAAGAGCCCTATCTAGCTCTCTCTTGAAAGCATCCAGAGAACCAAACGTTTGGCTATTCTTAAACAGTGGACCCTGACTCTGGACTCCCCCAACATCGGGAACGTGTTTCCTGCTTCTAGCATGTCCAAACCATCAATGCTGAGTTTCCAGCATTGTGTGTCTACCTCATTAGACATGTCGCTCCCAGCGCACGCTGTCCACAGAGCCAGCCTTCGGGAGAGACAATTTCTCACAACATTTTAGAAATATCTAGACCAGCACTTGTGCAGCAAAGATAGAGAAGGCAGTAGACCAAATGCAGGATTACTGTGGATAGGTACTTGATGATCAGTATGGACACGATGGGCAGAGGGCCTCTTTCTGAGATGTATGAACATATCACATTTAAACAAGGCACATCTGCTGCCCCATGTGAATGTCATTCCTTATCTTGGTCAATTCGTAGAAGAGCAGCTACAGTATATTTTCCCAGCGCCATGCCCCATGTTTATGCAAACATCGCCCGCCTGTTTTATCTTATCAATATTATCTTTGTGTGAAAATCAGAGCCTATGCTTCATCTGTTGTATCAGGGCCTACACCTCAAGCCAGGCCTTCATCGTCCCTCTGGCCTAGTGCATACCTTGGTCTCATATATACCTCATATACACCTCTCCATTTATTGCTTATAACACTGCTATACCAGGACTACATTAGTTGAATAAATCAATAACTAACCAACAAAGCCTGGAACTCCATGAGGCCCTGAGTCTCCCTTCAGTCCATGTGCTCCAAAGCGCCCGGCATTACCCTGTGGGGACACAGTGCATATTTAGTCACCCAGCATAGACCCCCACCTCTAATTCATCGTACAAAATCATGAGAGGAATAGATCGGGTGAACGCACACAGTCTTTTGCCCAAAGTAGGGGAATTGAGAACCATAGGTTTAAGGTGAGGGGGGAAAGATTTAATGGCAACCTGAAGAGTAACGTTTTTTTACACAAAAGGGTGGCGGGCGCATGGAATAAGCTGCCGAAGGTGGTACTTGAGGAGATATTATCGCAATGTTTAAAAACATTTAGACAGGTAAATCAACAGGATAGGTTTAGAGGGATATGGGCCAAAAGCAGAAGGTGGGACTAGCGTAGATGGGCATGTTGGTTGGCATGGGCAAGTTGGGCCGAAGGGCCTGTTTCCACGCTCTATGACTATATAGCAGTAATGCCACTTAGTTAACACTCTGAGGTTAGCATGGGACAGTTAACTGCTGGAACTGTTACCCAATGATAGGGAACTTGCTACCTTTGGCTGATAGATGGCAGGAGATTCACTGGCCTGGACAATTTTACCCCATCATCTCGACACCTGCCTAGAAAGATAAATACGCTGTTTGGTCCCAGTGTGAAACATGTGAGGCAGGATCATAGATTCGGATAAGGGTTTTATTTATTTCCTACCCAATAAAAGTTAACGGGTTGAGTTCCACAGTGTGGGCCGTCCAGAGGAAGCATCTGGCTTGCAGGGTTGAAGTCACAGAGAACACAGCACAGAGGAACCAGAGGAAGTGTGGGGGGGGGGGGGGGGGGGGGGGGGGGGATATAGGCCAAATGCGGGTGTAAGTAAGTAAGTAAGTTTATTGGCCAAGTATTCACATACAAGGAATTTGCCTTGGTGCTCCGCCCACAAGTAACAACATGACATACAGTGACAGTTACGAATGACTCAGAAAACACTAAACATTAATAATAATAAAACATTAATGATAAAACACCATTGATCAAGCATGTGAACCAACAAAATACCAGATCAAAGGAAGGCTACAGATTTTTGGCTGTTGAGTAGAGCAACTACTCGTGGATAAATACTGTTTTTATGTCTGGCTGTGGCAGCTTTGACAGTCCGGAGTCGCCTTCCAGAGGGAAGTGATTCAAAGAGTTTGTGGCCAGAGTGAGAGGGGTCAGAGATGATCTTGCCCGCTCGCTTCCTGGCCCTTGCAGTGTACAGTTCATCAATGGAGGGAAGGTTGCAGCCAATAACCTTCTCTGCTGATCGGACGATTCGCTGCAGCCTCCGGGTGTCGTGCTTGGTGGCTGAGCCAAACCAGACCATGATGGAGAAGGTGAGGACAGACTCTACGATGGCCGTGTAGAATTGGGCCATCATTGTATGGGACAAGCATAGAAGGGGCATCTTCGTTGGCATAGACGAGTTGGGCTGATGGGCCTGTTTCCGTGCTGACTCTACGAGCAACCCATTGAGTCAGTGTTGGAGCCCACAGAGAGCCCAGCACAAGGGAACCAGAGGAAGCATAGAAGGATATAGGCCAAATGGGATTAGCTCAGAAGGGGCATCTTGGTTGGCATGGGCCAGTTGGGCTGAAGGGCTCAGTGCTGACTAACCCACTGAGTTGCAGGGGTGGAGCCCACAGAGCGTGCATCCCAGAGCAACCTGTTGGCCTCCCACTTCAATGCCGAGGAGATCAGCACATCTACTCTGATCATCGCCCTTACATTTTCCACACTAACTTTTGTTTTGTCCCAATTCCAGCCTGGAGAAAAATGCAAATGATTCAGAACCAGTCTGTCATGGATCAGGCCAGAGGAATATAATGGCACCTGCGGAATTTCCAGGGCAAGGATTCATTGCCTGGAAAATGCAAGGACAGTGCACAGGGTGATGGTCCCGCTGTTCCTGCTCCCCTGCGCAATTCCAAATCCCTGATCATCATTTGCTCCCATTCCTTCCTCCCTGGTACGTTTCCCAGCTTCTTCATGGATGTGTCTGTTGATTAGTTTAATGAGACCAAGCGTAACTGTAACTTACGGGAAGTCCTGGGGAACCCGATTCTCCCTTCGGCCCAGTGTAGCCATGGTATCCTGGAGGCCCCTGCTGGCCTTTTTCTCCTTTGCTCCCGTTGAATCCTTGTATTCCGTGCAGCCCCGGAATACCAGGGACCCCTGTAAAAGTAAGGTGCTCGTCACCACACTACTGACCATCCAAACAAACCTCCGCATCCGATGGCTTGGAGATCACCTGGTTTACACGGAGCATTTATTTTACTCGACCCATACCCACTTTTGTTTCAGGGCCCAATTCCAGCCAATAGTAAAATAAGGGCAGCACAGAGGCGCAGTGATGGAGTAGCTGCCTTACAGTTCCGGAGACCTGGGTTCGATCCTGACTAAGGGTGCTCTCTGTACAGAGCTTGTAAGGCTATACCGAGGGAATGCCGCACTGTGGGACGGATGATACAGGGGGATTGGCAGAGTATGGGAGGGACAGTACTGAGGAAACCGGAGCACCCGGAGAAAACCCACATGGTCACAGAGGAAACGTGCACACTCCACACAGACTGCACCTGCATTCAGGACCATGGCGCTTGGACATAGTAGCTCTAATGCTGCGTCCTCGTGCCGTTCATATGTTGTTTGTATTATTGTAACAGCTCATCATGGCTTGTATTCACTGGCGTTTAGAAGGATGAGGGGGATCTTATAGAAACATACAACATTATAAAAGGACTGGACAAGCTAGATGCAGAAAAAATGTTCCCAATGTTGGGTGAGTCCAGAACCAGGGGCCACAGTCTTAGAATAAAGGGGAGGTCATTTAAGACTGAGGTGAGAAAAAAAAATTTCACCCAGAGAGTTGTGAATTTGTGGAATTCCCTGCCACAGAGGGCAGTGGAGGCCAAGTCACTGGATGGATTTAAGAGAGAGTTGGATAGAGCTCTAGGGGCTAGTGGAGTCAAGGGATATGGGGAGAAGGCAGGCACGGGTTATTGATAGGGGACGATCAGCCATGATCACAATGAATGGCGGTGCTGGCTCGAAGGGCCGAATGGCCTCCTCCTGCACATATTTTCTATGTTTCTATCATCCCAGTGACTTTCAGCTGATAAATGAAAGCAAGTTATTTACCTGGCTGGCCTTGGTCCCCGGCAACGCCTTTCTCTCCTTTGGGGCCCTCCAGAGCCCTGTTGGGTGGACCAGGGGGTCCTGGGTCACCAGGGTTGCCTTTGCTGCCTGTGAATCCTTGTTCTCCTTTCCTGCCTGGAACTCCCGACGATCCAGGGATGCCCGGCAAGCCAATGTCACCCTTCACACCTGTCGAGATAATGCAATGCAATCAAGTGGAATGCAAATGATAAGAGGTTTGGAAGGTGAACGAGGTGGACTTGTTGACAGAGGGAGCCTGCACTTACCCTTTGGTCCGGATTGTCCTGGTTGTCCAGGCATGTCTCTTCCCGGGAAACCTGGAATTCACAAAAAACGCATGGATTGGATTTCAGATAAAGGCATGCATATCAGCTGGGGTGTCTGTACTGTGATTGCCAGCCCTGGCTGATTGCTGCCTGTACTGTAACAGCCAGCCCTGATGGGTTACAATCAACCAAGACTAATTGTACCCAGGGTCTCTGCACTATAGCAACCCACCCATGTTTACAGCTGTACATGACTGATGACAGCCGGGATCTCGGTACTGTAACAACCATCCATGCAGAATTACAAATGTCAAGATCCAATTTATGTCTACAAAGCCCTCAGTGGGCTTGCCCCCACCCACCTTAAGAGTCTGCTCACCCACCACACCACCTCCAGGTCTCTCAGATCGGCCGGCTTGGGGTTGCTGAATGTCCCGCGGTCTAGGCATAAGCTCAGGGGCGACCGACCGCGCCTTTGCGGTTCCAGCTCCTAGACCGTGGAACAGCATTCCTCTTCTCATCAGAACTCCATCGACTCAAACTCATCTCTACTCCCAAGCCTTTCTTGACGTCCTCTGAGCGAGGGCTATATGTATGTAGTGATGTGTGTATTTAATCTATGACCCACTGCTGTTTGTTATACTATTCTTTCACCAATGTAAAGCACTTTGGCCAACGAGAGTTGTTTTTTAAATGTGCTATATAAATGAAAGTGACTTGACTTGACTTCCATGTCTGATTACAGCCATCCAGGACTGATTACAGCCAGTGTGTGTGTACTGTAACAGCCAGCCAGGTTACAGCTGCTGTCAGTACTGTGTCCCAGCCAGGTACAAGATTCTTCACGCAGCCTGGTGTTCCTGGCAGTGTGCAGTTGTTGGGACCTGGTGCGTGCACAGAGCTGGGGTCAGGGCATAACTGTATATAGGGCTTGGACAGCTCCTCTGTGTCAAATCTCTCAAAACTCTCTTAGGGTATCCCATCATTCAAATAAAATCTGTAGTTTAGGAAGGAACTGCAGATGCTGGTTTAAACCGAAGATAGACACAAGGAAGATGGAGTAACTCAGCGGCAGGGCCGGCCTTAAGCCGATTGGGCCGATTGCTCCCAATTGGGCCCCGCGCCTAAGGGGGGCCCCAGCGCTGGAGTAATGCAAAGCTCCGCTCCAGGGTATTTGGAGTAATCTACTCTCGGCTCGGGTAGATCTACCCCGGGTGGACGGGGGAGAGAGGGGCGGAGAGAGAGTAGAGGGGGAGGAAAGGGGTAGACGGGGAGGGGGGTGTGAGGGGGAATGGAGAAGGGGAGGGGGAGGTGGGTCTTCCCTCACGGTCTCTCTCTCTCTCTTTTCCCTTCTCTCCTTCCCTCCCTCCACTTCTTTCTCTCCTTCCCTCCCTCCCTTCCCTTCTTCCCTCCCTTCTTCTCTCCTTCCCTCTCCCTTCCCTCCTTCCCTCCCTCCCTTCTCTCCTTCCCTCCCTTCCCTCCTTCCCTCCCTCCCTTCTCTCCTTCCATCCCTCCCTTCCCTTCCTTCCCTCCCTCCCTTCCCATCTGCCCTCCCTCCCTTTCCCTTCCATCCCTCCTTCCCCCTTCCTCCCCTTCCTTCTGCCATCCCTTCCCTTCTCTCCTTCCCTCCCTCCCTTCCCTTCTCTCCTTCCCCCACTCCCTTCCACACACACACACCCCCCTTAAGTTAGGATGGGGCTGAAGCCCAGAGGGTAGGATGGGACAAGCCCAACATTTAATGCCTGGACTGATTTTTCGCCAATAGTTATTGGTTTTCTAGGATCTAGTTAATCAAATTAACTTTTTTTTCATTCTACAGTCACTAAAACAAGTGGTATTGTAACTATGTACTTTTCAGAGGTGATCTACACATTTTGTTTGTTACCTGTAGGCTTACATGTGTGCAATTTTATATTAAAATGTAACCCAGATCTGTTTGGTCCATTAACTCGCAGGCACTTTTTAAGCACACATTTTGATTACTTTCCATTCTACCACAGAGATATGAAGTCTACAATAGACTTTATTTGTATTTCTATGATTCTACAGACTATGGCTAGGAACCTGGGGCTCACCAAAATTGTTCCCAATTGGGCCCCGCTACTCCTAAGGCCGGCCCTGCTCAGCGGGACAGGCAACATCTCTGGAGAGAAGGAGTGGGTGACCTTTCTTGTCGAGACCCTCCTTCAGATTACCTAACTGAAAGAAATCTGTTCATTCACCATGTCTCTATGTTATAGTACCCACCCTCCCGGGGCTGTTCTTGCCCAAACTGCAGTAGGTCCTAGTTACGTGAATGGGTAGATTGGGCCAGCAAGAAGCCACTCAGCTTCTGGAGCCTGCCACTGCACTGTGTAATCAGGACTGATCTGGGAGATTGCAACCTTCACAGGGTCCACCCTGTTTCGACGAATGCAATCAACCTGGCTGCACAAACAGAAGATCAAACAGAACAAGTTGGCTTACAACTTGAGGCTGTGCGTGCCATACGCAAGAAGCTGGAGCAGATCTGGCTTTAATCTCCTCCCGTCCACCTGTGGTGACCTCCCAACCCTTGCTTGCTTAAGAGTCCACCTACTGCAGCCTTAAAATTAGTCAAAGACCCCGCGACTTAAAAAATGTGAAGGAACTTGTGTGGTCTTGCATACCTGGAACGCCTTTCTCACCAATGGCACCGGGAATTCCATCAAGACCTGTTGAGCCTTTCTCTCCCAGATCTCCTGGAGTTCCCAAAGGTCCTGGGGAACCTGCAACACGACAAGGGATGAATAAGAGGAATAAGTTGGGAAGATCGCGGCCTGTCCCCAAGCACGTTCTGTCTGTGTGGCAGGATGCACTGAAGTTACCAGCCCCCGCAGATCCCAACATTACATTTCCATCGGGGGCCGGGCGATGAGAGGAGAGCATCGTCGGATCGTGGGAACTGCTCCAGTACTCCGAGCGAGCGGGCCGGCCGGACGTTGGACAAAGGTGCAAAAAATGGCGGTGCCTGCATGTGCAGTTTCATATGTGACAAATAAACCACCATTGAACCACTGAAAAATTCCTCCAAATTTGGAAATGTAGCGTTGAGATGACGTTTCTGCCACAAGACATGATACAGGGGGGGGTATGGGGTTCCTTACCCTTTACCTCCTGTGGAAGTCCTCATGGAGGTGCCCTGCCTTGTGGTATAGGGTACAGGTGACTTGTGACAGGGCAACCATAGAAACATAGAAACATAGAAAACAGGTGCAGGAGGAGGCCATTCGGCCCTTCGAGTCAGCACCGCCATTCATTGTGATCATGGCTGATCATCCCCTATCAATAACCCGTGCCTGCCTTCTCCCCATATCCCTTGACTCCACTAGCCCCTAGAGCTCCATCTAACTCTCTCTTAAATCCATCAGGTGACTTGGCCTCCACTGCCCTCTGTGGCAGGGAATTCCACAAATTCACAACTCTCTGGGTGAAAACGTTTTTTTCTCTCATCTTAAATGACCTCCCCTTTATTCTAAGACTGTGGCCCCATCTAGCTTGTCCAGTCCTTTTATAATTTTATATATTTCTATAATATACCCCCTCATCCTTCTAAACTCCAGTGAATACAAGCCTAGTCTTTTCAATCTTTCCTCATATGACAGTCCCGCCATCCCAGGGATCAATCTCGTGAACCTGCGCTGCACTGCCTCAATCACAAGGATGTCCTTCCTCACATTAGGAGACCATGGCAAATATCTGCAAGCATATAGTCCCGGAAAGAACGTGTGTAGTGTGAGAATCTCAAGTCATCTTGTGGAATCACATGTGTGGGAATTGATTCCCGATGGAATCACAAATGTGGGAATGTTCCTGGATCAGTCCTTCCCATCTCCTATCCCTGTGAATTAGCAGCCACCACACTGGAGGTGCACAGGAAGTTGCAATGATTGTAGATTGTACACTTATGCACCCCTCCTTAGTCATCTGAATAATAAGTGGGGATCATGTGGCTGGGGCATGACCCAGTTCCTGACCCCCCCCCCCCCCCCCCCCCCCCCCCCCCCCCCCCCCCCCCCACCCTTCCTCAGACCAGCCCTGTCTAAAGCCGGGAGCATCCACCCCCATGTGCACTGGGCCAAAGTGTGAGGGACCTTTCTCGTGCATCTACCATCCATCCCTTTCTAGTTTTCTTTTCTTTCAGAAAGATGACTCAAGTAACAATAGAAGGCCACTCAGCACTCCAACCAATTTTGAACGTTCACTCAAAAGATGGCAAAAATCCATTTAGCCGCAGAACGTCTGACCAGAGTTAGTGACTGGACCAGGGACCGCATTAACAGATGAGAATGGGCTTGTGGAGTGCTTTAATACTGGGGCAGGGAGTGAACAAAAGCTGTGGGAGTGCGGGACATAGGGTGGAAGTATAAGCACTGACTGGAAGAGCGGCTTGGCCTACGTTTGTGGTGTGCGTTACTCGACATTGATGAACGGATGAACTCTGGGTGGAACGGTGGAGATACCTGGTGGTCCTGGGATTCCAGACAAGCCCTGTTCGCCCGGGAGTCCGACGGCACCTTTACTGCCGGGTATTCCTGGATTACCTGGGGAGTGATGGGATTCAGTCATGACCTGCTATCATTCACAGCAACAAATACGTTCCTCCACACAACAGGTATGGTGAGGTTACCTGGAATTCCTGGTAGGCCCACGGACCCCTTTGGTCCCGTTGGACCAAGCATTCCCTGCATGCCAGGCAAACCAGACTCACCCGTCAGTCCTGGCTCACCTGGAAAACCTGGCAATCCCGGATCTCCCTGTCGGACAACAGAATCTGGTCAGTGGCACACATCACACTAATCCTGGACCACACAAAGTACGGAGAATGGGGATTGATGAGGGGGTGGATGGTGAGAGCGGGAACAGGTCGCGGAGGGGAGTAATGGGTGGGTTCCTCATGGGGTTGGAGAGGAGGGTGTTGGTGAGGGAGCATGGGTTTTGGGATAGGGATTGGGGGTGTTAATGAGCGAGCTGGAGGGGAAGGTGGGAGCTTGGCGAGAGGATGAAAGGTTCGGCGAGAGGGAGAGGTAGATTAGGAAGGACGAAGGGGGAGCAAGCTGGAGAGAGATGAAGGGTTTGAGAGGTGGGTGATGAAGATGGTGAGGAGGAGGGAGAGGGTCGAT
This sequence comes from Okamejei kenojei, assembly GCA_035221665.1. Classification (NCBI taxonomy): domain Eukaryota; kingdom Metazoa; phylum Chordata; class Chondrichthyes; order Rajiformes; family Rajidae; genus Okamejei; species Okamejei kenojei. Next base: position 116,337,330 of record CM069136.1, read on the forward strand.
GTGGGAGTTGGCGGGGTGAGGAGGTGGAGAGAAGCTGAGAGGTTTACCGCGTTGAGGGTGGGTTGGTGAGGGGAATGGAAGGGGGGGGAGTGTTGTGGGGAATGGGTTGTCAACGAGGAGTGGATTGGAGGGGGGTGTGCAATGGCTAGATGTGGGGAAAGAGGAGAGGCAGGTGATGGAGTTGGTAAGGGGACTGGCTTGCTGGTGAGAAGTTGGCGAGAGGATTGGAAGGGAGGGTTGGTGATTTGGGAGATGGAGTTTGGTGAAGGGCTCTGTCTTGACCCTGGGGTTCCCCCCGACAAGCAGCAGTGGGAGTGGAGTCAGCATGGAGCATTGGCTCCGCCAGTGTTACACCATTGCTATTGGCTTTGCTCCAGGTTCTGTTAGTTGGGTTTCACCAACTCAATGGAAACCAATTGATTGCCCTGCATTATGTGCCCCACCCTAGGTCAGTGTTTCAGTCACCCCTCCCAGTGAGGGGTTATTGGGAGCAGGCAGGAGAATGGGGTTGAGAGGGAAAGATAGATGAAGATGGTTGCCCGAGGTTGCAGGTAGTGGAAGGTAAGACCTTTTTTTCACCCAGTTTTATTCCACCAGGGAGGTCTTACCTTCCACTACCTGCAACCTCCGGCAACCACCTTCAACTAGCATCGCAACCGGCTTCGACTAAAAAATTACCGATTATTAAAACGGCAACCTTTTTTTAGTCGTGGCCGGTTTTTAATTTTTTGAAATAATCGCCGGAACATAGAAGAAGCTGAAACCACTTTCGACCATTAGGGAGACTGACAAAAACCTCCGGGAACCGCACGGAAACCTTGGGTGGGGCGCAATGTCTGCAGAGGTTTCCGTTCAGGTTTCCTAAGTGGGACAGGGGCATTAATGGCTTAAATGGCTTAAATCTGCTCTTACAGTTTATGAACATATGAACCTCCCCTCCTTCCTCACCTTTGGACCTCGGTCACCTGGGATCCCATATCCTGGCCGACCAGGATCTCCCTTTATACCTTTCTCACCGCTCAGCCCAGGAAAGCCAGGTTTGCCTGCCTTTCCCGTGTCCCCCAGGAGGCCAGGAGATCCTGTGGTGCCTGAGGAGACAATGCAAAACTATTAGAACCCCTCTGGTTCAAAGCCCTCAAAGCCCTAAAGCTCCTCACGGAATTCACATCCTGTAGGCAATCTCCTTGCTCCATGGAAACGTCAGCGAGTTGCAGGGGCTGGAAGTCAGACTCGCAGACTGTGATCCGGACCAAAGCTCTTTAACCCTGGGCATGGGTCACCTTCCGTGACGAGCTACCAGGGAGCTCCCTGTCCGCAGGTCCACGTTCTCACCTATTGCATGTGTGTGAGATGTCCCGGCTGAGAAGTGCAGCTCCAGTTCCCAGTCTCTGTAGATTATGGGTGTTGACCTCCTGGCCCAGGACCTGAGTTGGTAATCCAGGAAGCACCAGCCTCTATGAAGGGCAGTACTGAAAAAATACATCAATGGGGGGGGGCGGTGCTGAGGGGGCGTCACACTGTGGGTGGTACAATCATTTTTAGAAACATAGAAAATAGGCGCAGGAGGAGGCCATTCGGCCCTTCGAGCCAGCACCGCCATTCATTGTGATCATGGCTGACCGCCCCCTATAAAGTGGAGGCGCTGCTTGGCAGCTGCGGCTCACCTGCAGTCCGTCTGTTTTTTCTTTTAGTTGTTGTCTTTTGTCCTGTTTTGGTTGGGTTGTGTGTGTGTGGTGGGGGGGGGGGTGGAAACATGTTTTTGGTCTCTTCCTTCGGGGGGACGCGACCTTTTCTTGTCGTGTCCCCCGTCTCCGTCTCCGTCTGCGCTGAGGCCTAATGGCGGAGCTGGCGGCCTCCAACTGGGACCGAGCTCGAGGCTCCGGAGGCAGAGCCAGCCGGGACTTACCCACGCGAGGCTGGCTGACTTCGGGGCTGCGGCAGCGTTCCGGCAGCGACCTGACTTCTGAGGCCCGGCCGTGGGCCCGGTGGACGACAGCGTCGGGGGCTCGCAGGTCCCAGGTTGGTGACCTGTTTTTCCGGAGCTCCCGCAACAACAGCCTCGTCCGCTGGACTAGAGGGCGGCAGCTTCGGCAGCTTCGACCGCCCCGGACCGCGGAGTTTGAACCGGCCCGCTCGTGGAGCTCAGATTCAGCCGCGGGACTTGCTTACCATCACCCGGTGGGGTCACAACATCGGAGGCCTGGATCGCCTCAGCGCAGAGGGAGAGACAAGGACTTTAAGACTTTGCCTTCCATCACAGTGAGGAGGTACCTGGTGGACTCACTGTGGTGGATGTTAAATCTGTTTATTGTGTGTTTTTGTTATTTATTATTATAAGTATGACTGCAAAAATTTTGTTCAGACCGAAAGGTCTGAATGACAATAAAGGATAATTCAATTCAGTAACCCGTGCCTGCCTCCTTCCCATATCCCTTGACTCCACTAGCCCCTAGAGCTCTATCCAACTCTCTCTTAAATCCATCCAGTGATTTGGCCTCCACTGCCCTCTGTGGCAGGGAATTCCATAAATTCACAACTCTCTGGGTGAAAACGTTTTTTCTTCAATTCAATTCAATTCAACTTTAATGTCATTGCACAGATACAAGTATGGGTACAACGAAATGGAGTTTAGCATCAGTTCGTAGTAACAGTCTTAAATGACCTCACCTCAGTCTTAAATGACCTCCCCTTTATTCTAAGAGGGCATCCTAATTCTAATACTGAGAGAGTGCCCTGTCTGAGGGGTGATACTGAGCAAACACCACTCCACGTACTGAGAAAACACTGTGGGAAGAGCAGCACTGAAGGAGGGCCACACCATCGGATGTGTTGCGATGTTGACAATATCCTATTTACAACCAGGATCACACACTATCTGGACACGAGGAACTGAAAGTGTTGGAATCTTGCTATAGCGCAAAGTGCTGGAGTAAGTGAGCAGGCAAGGCAACATCCCTGGGAGGATATGAGCAGGACGTCAGGTATCCATGTTCTCCCAAGATGCTGTCCTGACCTGTGAGTTATTCCCATAATTTAAGAATAAGGGGTAAACCATTTAGAACGGAGACGAGGAAACACTTTTCCTCACAGAGAGTGGTGAGTCTGTGGAATTCTCTGCCTCTGAGGGTGGTGGAGGCCGGTTCTCTGGATGCTTTCAAGAGCTAGATAGAGCTCTTAAAAATAGCGGAGTCAGGGGATATGGGGAGAAGGCAGGAACGGGGTACTGATTGGGGATGATCAGCCATGATCACATTGAATGGCGGTGCTGGCTCGAAGGGCCGAATGGCCTCCTCCTGCACCTATTGTCTATTGTATATAATATCTGTCAAAGAGGTTCAGGGGAATTCTCAGCACTGCCCCGGTCATTATTTGTTGCTGAATCAGAATCTGGTCAGTATGGTAGCGCTGTTTGTGAGATTTTTCTGTGTATTCGTTGGCACGTTGTCTCATCGTTTGCAAAATTCCTTCTGCGAGCGTACTAAGTTTGGGTTGCGATAGGTGGTGGAAGGTGCTGGTTAATTGCGGAACCTTTCCTTGCGCTAGTATAGAAGACTCAACCAGAGCTCACCATGCACGGTGACCGGAGACTGAAAGAGAACCGGTCTCTGGAATCAAAACATCCAGCAAAATTACCTGGATAGCCCATTTCTCCGATCGATCCTTTCTCTCCAGGGAATCCCGTGGACCCTGGTTCTCCTGGACTTCCGGGATCACCCACTGGCCCTGCAAGAGCAAGAATATGTCTGGTTACTCTCGGCTCCCTACTTTGGCCGGGTTAGCCAACAACGGGCATCTCGCATGCCAATACACGGGCGGGACCTGTAGGTGAGACTGTTGCTCAGAGGAGATAATCCTCTGTCCCTCCTCTCTAACCCAGGGTGCTCGGCCAAACACAGCCTCCTCATGGGTGGGGTCAGGGGCCTTGGATAAATCGCTCGCACCAGCATGGACCACAATGGGCACCTCTAGTAGACACCTACCATTTGGGGACGAGGTAGATGAAGGGTCTCCCCCCCTGTCCCTCTCCCTCTCTCTGCCCCTCCCTCCCTCCCTCCCCTCTCCCTCTCTCACCTTCTGCCTCTAAATATTTCTATCCACTCTCTCCCTCTCTATCCCAGGCTTTTCCTGTTCCTCTTTCTGCCCTCTCTGTCCACTCCTCCCTCTTTCTGCCTCTCTTCTTCCCACCCCTTTCCATCTCTCTTTTTTTTTTTTTTTTGTTTTTTTGTTTTCAAAAACTTTATTCGACACAGTTATATGATACAACACATCAAAACATAATCAGAAATTGCACTATAACAAATAATTATTATAGTGCAACAGTGTATTAATTGTTTACAATACTCTCAACCCCACGTGGTGACCAGCGCCCACGGAAGGCCTCCAGAGTCCCCGTGGACACCGCGTGTTCCCTCTCCAGGGACACACGTGAACGGACGTAGGCCCGAAAGAGGGGAAGGCAGCCGACTCTCCATAACTAACTCTCTCTATCTCTCTCGCTCTCTCTCTCTGTCTCTCTCCCCCTCTTATTCTCTCTCTCTCTCTCTCTCTCGCTCTCTCTCTTTTCTTCATCCATGCAACCTTTATTTAACAGTGCACTGCAATTGTAGATGGGGGTCACATCGTGGTTGCAATAGATCTGAGATCTCCGCCCACGCCTCCCGTGCAGGGACCAATCCTGACTGCTGGATTGCCAGCAGCAGCGTGCTGCCGTTAATGTAGTCGGCATTGAAGGCCCAGAGTGCATCTGGCCCAGATGCTCCAGCATTCCAGCACTCCTTGAGTTCCTTACCGGACTGCCCTGGTAATCCAGGCTCGCCACCTTTTCCTGCCACTCCGGGCTCGCCGGGAATGCCTTGGTAACCCTTGCTTCCTGGAAATCCAATCTTCCCTGCGGGTAGAACAATGGTCATAGTTTAAGCAGGCGGGACCACAAAGGGGCACGAGAGACTGTGTGGAGTAGATCCACCAATCAATGCTCAATGACGTCAGTAACTGAGCTACATCCAGTCACGGGAAAGGAGCAGGGGAATGAACTGATGGAGACTCTGACGGAGCCAGTATAGACTCTGTGCGCCAAATGGCCTTCCCTAGTGCAGTCATTGGTGGTTGACTGTGTTACACCCTCGCCTCTGAGTCGCAAATTCTGGATCCAAGTCCAAGTCCAGTACGGTGGCACCAGAGTAGAGTTGTAGCCTTGTAGCGCCAGGGATCCAGGTTCGATTCCCACAATGGGTCCTCCCCGTTACCTTGCTGGGTTTTCAATGGGATCTCGGGGTGGGAGATTGCAGCCTTCACGGGGCCCGCCCTGTTTCGACTAATGCAATCAACTGGACGTGCACAAACGGAAGATCAAATAGAACAAGTTGTCCAACAACTTTGGGCCGTGCACGCCACACGACAGTAGAAGAAGAAATGGGATCTCTGGTTTCCTCCCACACTCCAAAGGCGGACAGGTTTGTAGGTTCATTGGCGTGGCATAATTGTGAACTGGTCGGCGTGGACCTGGTGGGCCAAAGGGCCTGATTCCACACTGTATCTCTAAACTAGACTTTCCAGGGATGAGCTTAGAAACCTTTGTGGAATAGTGAGGAAGTACTGTGGGAGGGGGCAATACTAGGTTGCACCACATTATGAGAGTGGGCAGTACTGAGGGAGGGGTGCACTTTGGGGGAAGGGGGAGGAGGGGAGGGGGGATGGGGGCAGCGCTGAGGGAGTGAAGCACTGTGAATGGTGTAGCAGAGGGGGTGCCCCACTGTGTAATAAAGGATCGGTGAGCTGTGAGAGGGGCAATGTTGTGCTGTAAAGCCCCCAATGTTCGGAGTCTCGGAGCCCCGGCCATGGGCCCAGTGGACGACAGCGTCGGGGGCTCGCAGGTCACAGGTTGGTGACCTGTTTTTCCGGAGCTCCCGCAACAACAGCCGCGTCCGTTGGACTGGAGGGCGGCAGCTTCGGCAGCTTCGACCGCCCCGGGCCGCGGGGTTTGAACCGGCCCGCTCGCGGAGCTCGGATTCAGCCGCGGGACTGACTTACCATCACCCGGCGGGGTCACAACATCGGAGGCCTGGATCGCCTCGGCGCAGAGGGAGAGACAAGGACTTTAAGACTTTGCCTTCCATCACAGTGAGGAGGGACCTGGTGGACTCACTGTGGTGGATGTTAAACTCTGTTTATTGTGTGTTTTGTTGTCTTGTTCTATGTCGTGACTGCAAGGCACGAAATTTCGTTCAGACTGAATCGTTTGAATGACGATATAGGATACTTGATACTTGAAGGTTAGCAGAACGCTCAATGTACAACGGTAACATCAATGCGTCAATTCACATGATGATGAGGCCAGGGAGATAGAATTGGTGATTCATTTCAAAGTGTTGACGTACACAGATACACAGCCCCTGCGTGCCTGTGTGGTGTTCCTTACCTTGCTCCCCAGTGTCTCCTTTTTGGCCTTTCATTTTCTCCATTTCGTGCTTGTCCAACGCACCCGGCTGTCCCGCCAAACCAGCTTCCCCCTTCGTGCCTTTCTCGCCCATGCTGCCGGGGGTCCCAGGAAAGCCCGTCAAACCTGAGTCACCTAAGGGGACAAAGCAGTTCAGAAGACCACTCAAGTGCCATGGTCAGCGTGTGGTCACTACCGTGGGCGGTGAGTACAAGCACTAACCTTTGGCACCGGACACTCCCCGGCTCCCTGGAACTCCTGGGATACCTTGGCTTCCAGGGGCACCCATGACTCCCATTTCTCCTTTAGGACCTACGATTGGGAGAATCGGTCAGAAAATTAGAATGTAGGACCAGCATTAGCAATGTAAAGAAAAACATGCCAAGATATACTGCTTCTCGGTGTTGGGAGTGACCCAACTGGAGACTAACAATCCTTGCGGTCAGCGGAGAGATCCAACCGTCAATGCTGAGTCCCAGTTGCATCCCGAGCGCCTTCCTGCTTCCATGGAGATCAGACTCTGGGAAACCCTCCTACCAAGCCTTGTCATTGTCTCAATGCTTGAGGAGATTCCCAAAATCATCAGCTTGGTCAATGTGGTAGGAGTTTGGTGTAAAATGCAGTGCTGGTGGTGATCTTCCAACTCACCCGTGGCAGCTAACAACTGATTAACAAAACGTTAAACATTATAGGAAGGATGTCAACACAATAGAGAGAGTACAGAGGAGATTTACTGGAATGTTGCCTGGGTTTCAGTTACAGAGAAAGGTTGAACAAGTTAGGTCTTTATTCTTTGGAGCGCAGAAGGTTAAGGGGGGACTTGATTGAGGTCTTTAAAATGATGAGAGGGATAGACAGAGTTGACGTGGATAAGCTTTTCCCATTGAGAGTAGGGAAGATTCAAACAAGAGGGCATGATTTGAGAATTAAGGGACAAAAGTTTAGGGGTAACGTGAGGGGGAACTTCTTTACTCAGAGGGTGGTGGCTGTGTGGAATGAGCTTCCAGTGGAAGTGGTGGAGGCAGGATCGATTTTATCATTTAAAAATAAATTGGATGGGTCTGTGGACGGGAAGGGAATGGAGGGTTATGGTCTGAGTGCAGGTAGATGGGACCAGGTGAGAGTAAGTGTTCGGCACGGACTAGAAGGGCTGAGATGGCCTGCTTCCGTGCTGTAATTGTTATATGGTTATACAGGGCCTCGTTATGGAAAGATTGGATGGTTTTGGAAGGAACAATTATCAACACAAACTAGTTGGGGATGCACGTCAAGAGACCAACCAGTCTGAAGAAGGGTCTCAACCCGAAACGTCACCCATTCCTTCATTCCAGTGATGCTGCCTGTCCCGCTGAATTACTCCAGCTTTTTGTGTCTATCTTCGGTTTAAACCAGCATCTATTGTTCCTTCCTACACAGACCCCTGTTAGGGATTGGGGGATGTGATGGTTAACAGATTTTTGAGAGTGGTGGGATGGATTCATGCACAACCTGTAGAGGTCACCGATCTGGGTCCAGTTCTGGGATGTCACAGCCTGGGAAAGATTGTGGAGTAGCCTCCAGGATGATGAACTTTACTTCTCTGGAGAGACTGGAGCGGCTGGGATATCTTTCGTAGGAGCAGAGATAGGCACGGGAGGATTGAATGGAGGTGTTTGAAGTCAGGAAGGGTTTTACTGGAGTAAATGAGGTGTATCCGATTCCAAGAGCAGAAGGTTGGGTAACCAGACATGGAGTGCTCTGCCCAGGACAAGAAGGCTCTGCAGAGAGTACTGCGTTCGGACGAACGCACTATGGGAACTTCACTAGCCCCTCTGCAGGAACTATACATCAGGAGGTGCAACTCCATAGAAACATAGAAAATAGGTGCAGGAGGAGGCTATTCGGCCCTTCGAGCCAGCACATTGTGATCGTCCCCTATCAATAACCCGTGCCTGCCTTCTCCCCATATCCCTTGACTCCACTAGCCCCTAGAGCTCTACCTAACTCTCTCTTAAATCCATCCAGTGATTTGGCCTCCACTGCCCTCTGTGGCAGGGAATTCCAGAAATTCACAAATCTCTGGGTAAATCTCTGGGTAAATCCTGCATCTAGCTTGTCCAATCCTTTTATAATTTTATATGTTTCTACAAGATCCCCCCTCATCCTTCTAAACTCCAGTGAATACAAGCCTAGTCTTTTCAATATTTCCTCATATGACAGTCCCGCCATCCCAGGGATCAATCTCGTGAACCTCCGCTGCACTGCCTCAATCACAAGGATGTCCTTCCTCAAATTAGGAGACCAAAACTGTACACAATACTCCAGATGTGGTCTCACCAGAGCCCTATACAACTGCAGAAGAACCTCTTTACTCCTGTACTGAAATCCTCTTGTTACGAAGGCCAACATTTCATTAGCTTTCTTCACTGCCTGCTGTACCTGCACGCCAACTTTCAGTGACCGGTGTACAAGGACGCCCAGGTCTCGCTGTACCTCCCCCTTACCTAACCTAACCCCATTGAGATAATAATTTGCCCCCTTGTTTTTGCCAGAACCAATAAGATCATGGGAGACCCCTTCCACCCCTGCAACGGACTGTTCCAGCTGCTACGGTCAGGCAAACGCCTCCGTTGCCATGCTGTGAGAACGGAGAGGATGAGAAGGAGTTTCTTCCCAGAGGCCATTCGGACTGTAAACTCCTATCTCACCAGGGACTAACTTTACTGGACCAGTCTACTGTTTTTTTCAAAATTGCTGTTTTTTTTTTTTTTCTTTCCTCCCACAATGTGTAATATGTAAAATAATATGTGATTCTGTTCCATTCTGTTTGTCGTTTGTTTGTTTGTGTGTATTTTGCACAAAGTCCGCGAGCACGGCCACTTTTCATTTCACTGCACATCCCGTATGTGTATGTGACGAATAAACTTGACTTGAAGGGGATCAGCTGAAGTAGCAGACGGGAGAGGAGGGGAGATGCTTTTATGCAGCGAGTTGCTGTGATCTGTTGAATGAGTCTGCTTCAAGACTCACGATGATGCAGCGGTAGAGATGTTACCTTACAGCTGCGTAGGCCAAGTCAGTGGATATTTTTTTAAGGCAGAGATAGATAGATTCTTGATTGGTACAGGTGTCAGAGATTATGGAGAGAAGGCAGGAGAATGGGGTTAGGAGGGAGAGATAGATCAGTCATGATTGAATGGCAGAGTAGACTCGTTGAGCCAAATGCCCTAATTCTACTCCTATTCCTTACGACCTTATGACCATATGATCATTTTGCATTGCAGTCCTGCAGTGAGCAACAGCGATGAGAGAGCGCTTTGCCAACCATCGCTTACCTCGTAATCCAGGAAATCCATCTCTGCCTGGTGTCCCGACCTGGCCTGGGAATCCCGGGGGGCCGGGGAGACCTTTTAGGCCCGTGAACCCCTTCTCTCCCTGTGGACCCGGGATGTCCAGGCCTGGGAAACCAGGGTCTCCCTTGGTTCCAGGGGGTCCAATGTTTCCTACAGATTAGAAAGAATGATTATTACACTGCTTATTCACCTTCCAAGGAGTTTTGCACAGAGAGGAATATGGACATTATTACAACTTATTGTCACGCATCTCACCCGATCCTCTATACAATATTCCTATCCTCTCCAGAATTGGAGCTGACTCTCTCTGATCATTTCTCTCTCTCTCTCGCTTTTTCCTTCCTTTGCACTCTGGGTCAGCTAATACTGACCAGACACGTACAGTAAACATTATAAATGCTGAAGTGCAGTTCTGGTTACCTGTCGAAAGGGTGTTGTGGCTGTAGAAAATTGCAGGAGAGATTCACCAAGATATTGCTCGAATAGTTACAAGGAGAGATTGGATCAGCTGGGATAGTTCTCACTGGAATGCAAGAGGCTGAAGGGGTTTATAAAGTTATGGGAGATGTAGATAAATAGATGGGCACAGGGTTTTTCCAAGAGTGAGAGTCCAAAACTAGAGGACGTAGGTTTAAGATGAGAGAAAAAAGATTTAAAGGAGATCAGAGGACTAGTTTTTTCACACAGTAGGTGATGGTGTATGGAACAAGCTGCCAGATGACATGGGACAGAAATATACAATCATAGCTAATAAATAAATAATTGGAGAGGTATCTAGACAGGAAAGGAATGGAAGGATATGGGCCATATCCATGAAAATAAGTCAACATCGAGGGGCATCTTGGTTAATATGGAGGAGTTGGGCTTGCTTCTGGGCTTCTGGGCTCCATGTTATGACTACGACCACTCCTCTCTTCGTGGTGGCTCAGTGGATGTGTCTGGCAGAACGTTGCTGGCTCAAGCTCTGCTCCACGGGCTTGAAGTCAGGCATTCAACAGTCCCGCTGGGACTTCCAGCTGTCAGATATCAAACCGAGCTCTTGCTTCCCCTCTCAGCACCACAGAGAGGACAAGTTCTCAGGATACACTGCCCAATGTTAGTGGCCCAAAGGTGACCTCCCTGAGGCATGATGCTGCTCACTGTCACCGCCTCACCCACGGGATCGTGCTGCCTGCAAACAGCATTCTACAATGGCCCTTGTTTCAGGCGGCACAGTTGCTGCCTTGCAGCGCCAGAGACCCAGGTTCGATCCTGATCACGGGTGCTGTCTATGTGGAGTTTGTACGTTCTCCCCGTGACAGCGCGGGTTTTCCCGGGGTGCTGCGGTTTCCTCCAGCACTCCAAAGATGGTTAATTTGGCTTCTGTAAATTGTAAACTGTCCCTAGTGTGTAGGATAATGCTTGTATATGGGGATCGCTGGTTGGTGCCAAGTCAATAGCCAAAGAGCCTGTGTGCTCTAAAACTGAAGCTTGCACTGATGGTTACGAGCGGCTGTGAATGTGTACAAGGTGGCGCATACCTAACGGGCCGGATGGTCCGCGAGGTCCTGGCTCGCCCGGTCGGCCTGGTATCCCAGTTCCCGGAGGTCCGGGAGGTCCTGGACGGCCCGGAGCACCTCCTGGGCCAATGTTACCTGCAAGAAAGAAAAAAAACATTCTGCAGTTGTATAGGGCTCTGGTGAGACCACATCTGGAGTATTGTGGACAGTTTTGGTCTCCTAATTTGAGGAAGGACATCCTTGTGATTGAGGCAGTGCAGCGTAGGTTCACGAGATTGATCCCTGGAATGGCGGGACTGTCATATGAGGAAAGATTGAAAAGACTAGACTTGTATTCACTGGAGTTTAGAAGGATGAGGGGGGATTTTATAGAAACATATAAAATTATAAAAGGACTGGACAAGCTAGATGCAGGAAAAATGTTCCCAATGTTGGGCGAGTCCAGAACCAGGGGCCACAGTCTTAGAATAAAGGGGAGGTCATTTAAGACTGAGGTGAGAAAAAACGTTTTCACCCAGAGAGTTGTGAATTTATGGAATTCCCTGCCACAGAGGGCAGTGGAGGCCAAATCACTGGATGGGTTTAAGAGAGTTAGATAGAGCTCTAGGAGCTAGTGGAGTCAAGGGATATGGGGAGAAGGCAGGCACGGGTTATTGATAGGGGACGATCAGCCATGGTCACAATGAATGGCAGTGCTGGCTTGAAGGGCCGAATGGCCTCCTCCTGCACCTATTTTCTATGTTTCGAAACCAGACACGGATGTGAAGGTGGCTTGTAGATAATTTTCACGGACCTTCCAAGCAAGAATCTAATTGCCTAAGATAGACACAAATAGCTGGTGTAACTCAGCGGGTCAGGCAGCATCCCTGGGGTAAAGGAATAGGTGACGTCTCAGCTCAAAGCCCTTCATCAGACTGAGAGTCAGAGGAGAGAGGGAAACTAGAGGCATGAACAGCTGCAGAACAAGGCAGATGGCACCGATGGCCAAAGAGCCCACAATGGTCCATTGTTGGCTGCGGAGGAGGAGGTGAAAATGAAGGGATATGTACGGTGAAACGAGCAAGACAACTAGGGTGGGGGAGGGACGGGGAGAGAGGGAACGCACGGGTTACTTGATATCAATATTCATGCCATCGGGTTGTAAAGCTGCCCAAATGAAATATGAGATGCTAATCACTTGAGTGTGGCAGCCAAGGGCAATCGTCTTGTAGACCACCCAGATCATGGCAGCAAGCACAATGATCAGGGACTCAACTTGAGAACCAGGGGGGAGAAGGGGAGGTCAGGGAATCCTGCGGTGACTCACCACCGACACCCCAAGGCCCCCCCTCGATCTACAAAGCATAATTCAGGAATGCCGCAACAACTCTCCGAAAATCAAAACACCATCCAGGACATATCCCGCCTCAAATTTCGCTTGGGCAGCTTATAACCGAGTGGTATGAACGTTAATTTCACGCAACCCCTGCAGTCCCTCTCTTCCCCCGTCCCCCACCCTAATTACCCTACAAGTGGCACTGCTCTTTGTTATCGCCTCTTCCCCAGCCAACAATGAGCCATTATAGACAGGCATAGACATAGACAATAGGTGCAGGAGGACATTTGGCCCTTCGAGCCAGCACCGCCATTCATTGTGATCATGGCTGATCGTCCCCTATCAATAACCCGTGCCTGCCTTCTCCCCATATCCCTTGGTTCTACTAGCCCCAAGAGCTCTATCCAACTCTCTCTTAAATCCATCCAGTGACTTGGCCTCCACTGCCCTCTGTGGCAGGGACTCCACCTTTCCTTGGTCACCTGTTGCCAGCCCTGCTTTGTTCTGGCCTTTTCTCACCTGCGGTTCCCTCCGCCTCTACTTTCAGTCTGAAGAAAGGGTCCCGACCCGAAAGGCCACCCATTAGTTTGTCTCCCGAGATGCTGCCTGACCCACTGAGTTACTCCAGCACCTAGTGACCCTCCAGGACAAAGCAGCTCGCTTGGTTGGCACCTCATCCGCCACCCTAAATACACCCTCCCTCCACCACACCGTGGCTGACCAGTTTGATCACTGCTATCTGTAACGATATCTCAGCGCTAACCAGGGCATGAAACCTAGCGCTGATCTTAAAAAGTGTGCAATGAAAGCCATTGGTAGATAGGGCCACAAACCTGGGAGTTTTACCCAGCGCAGTTTTACCCACCTCACTGCCTCAGCCAATACCCCCCATTTGAAATGCTGGGTACCCTGTCTTTCAAATCAAAGGTACTCCACTGCCAGGCTGAAATAAGAGCCTGCAGTGGAACCGAGAACCAGCTCGGAGGAGGAAGCCTGGCTCCTGTGAGCCCCTGATGACCGGGAATCTAAGAGAAGGATGGAGGGAGTTGGCGATGGCGGTGGACGCTGGACACAACGCCCGGTAAGAATAACTAGGGGGGTTAAAACAAACATTTTTTAAAAATAAAATATATATTTTTTAAATAACTAGGGGGCGATCTTACCTTGCATATCCTCAAGGTCGGCTGCAGGAGCTGCTGCCCCGGGGTTCACGGTCTGAGGAGGGCCACGCAAGGAGCGGGACAACGGATCGCGAGACGACCGCAATGGGGGTGACGGCTGCAACGAGCCTTTAGGCCAGCTGCGGCTGGGACTGTAAACTGCCGCTAGAAATGCGCCTCTTGCACATGGACACAGTCGCATCTTCTGTACATTCTATACTAACCGGGGGAGTGCACTTATGAATGGTGATAGCCTTGCTGCTCTGTACGCAAAAAAAAAGTATTTCACTGTACCTTGGTACACCGCTCCTAAAGAAAGTGTGTGGTACTGCTGGGAGGAACAGCGGGAGCTGTGGCTGGTGGTGCTGCTCAGGAAATGCGCTCGCTCCTCTCGCTGCCATTAGGTCCAGAACACGGGGTCACAGTTTAAGGATAAGGGGGAAGTCTTTTAGGACCGAGATGAGAAAAACATTTTTCACACAGAGGGTGGTGAATCTGTGGAATCCTCTGCCACAGAAGGTAGTTGAGGCCAGTTCATTGGCGATATTTAAGAGGGAGTTAGATGTGGCCCTTGTGGCTGAAGGGATCAGGGGGTATGGAGAGAAGGCAGGTACAGGATACTGAGTTGGATGATCAGCCATGATCATATTGAATGGCGGTGCAGGCTCGAAGGGCCGAATGGCCTACTCCTGCACCTATTTTCTATGTTTCTATGTTTCTATGTCTCAACCCTCACCCGAAGCTTCACCTCACACTCACCTTTAATGCCTTGGAACCCACGGAGACCTTGCTGTCCTGGTCCGCCCGGTATCCCGGGGAATCCGGGATCCCCTTTCGGTCCTGGAATTCCATCCAGTCCGCGAACGCCTGGATATCCCTGTGGCCCTTGAAGTCCCAATCCCGGCAGTCCCTGGATTCAGAGAAAAGGGTGATCAGCTAGCGTCAGAGAATGATGGCGAGTGGGGGGGGGGGGGGGGGGGGGGGGGGGGGGGGGGGGGGGGGGGGGGAGAGAGGGGGAGGGAGAAACAAGGAGTGGTGGGAAAGGAGGGGGAGAGGGAGACGAGGGAGAGAGGCGAGGATATTGACCATGTCATTAATGGATGACTGTGTACTCAGCACAGATCTCCCTGCACCGCTTGTTACAAGCCTCCAGTCTGATAAACAACCCTTCATCACTACTCTCACAAAGTCCATCAACTGGCATTGGGCCTACCCCCAGAGGATCAACTAGCTGGCATTGGTACCACCACAGAGGATCCATCAGCTGGCATTGCGACCATCCCAGAGGGTTCATCCATTGGCATTGGGATCACCACTGGGTCTATAAGCTGGCTTGGGACCACCACAGGAGGTCCATCAGCTGGCTTTGGGCCCACCACAGGTCCATTAACTAGCATTGAGACCACCACAGAAAATCCATCAGCTGGCATTTGGGCCCCAATGGATGGTCCACCAGCTGGCAGAGAGCCCATCTCAGCTCCGGAATATTTGTCCACCTCACTGGTGACGGGGGTTACTGCAGAGTTAAAGGAGGGGTCATAGCAGGTGGAGTTCATGGATGACCTTCTCTCCTGGGAACCCAGGTGCACCAGGCGGACCATCTTTTCCAGGGTGTCCAGGAATACCAGGATGACCCAGATCTCCGGGAATTCCATCCGCACCTGGAGAAGCAAAGGAGGCACTGTTAGACCTGCACTGAGAGGAGGGAGTAGAGCGAGAGTGTGTGTGTGTGTTTGTGCATATGTATCCCTTTGTGTGCACATGTGGATTTCTGAGTTACAATGGCATTTGTATGTGTATGTGTGTGCACATGTGTATATATGCATGTGTGCATGTGTGTGTGTGCGCGTGGATTTTTGACAGTTACAATATGGGGAGGTAGACAAAAATGCTGGAGAAACTCAGCGGGTGCAGCAGCATCTATGGAGCGAAGGAAATAGGCAACGTTTCCGGCCAAAACCCTTCTTCAGGCCCGTAACGTTGCCTATCTCCTTCGCTCCATAGATGCTGCTGCACCCGCTGAGTTTCTCCAGCATTTTTGTGTACCTTCGATTTTCCAGCATCTGCAGTTCCTTCTTAAACAATATGGGGTGGCATAGTTATGGGGAAAAGGGCAGAAGATTCTGCTGCAGCACACATGGTTATGAGATTGTATTCACACTGTCATTGTACTGATATATTGACGCTGGGTATACCAGGTTAGTGTGATGTTCACATGGTTACAGTATGTGTGGAGCAGCAGTGGAGGGTTTGTAAATATGGTGTGCGGTTCGTAATTACAGTCTGCTGTTTAAGACACAACATAGGTTTGTCGAAGATCTGATTTGAAGCTTCAATTTAATTGGAGAAATGTATATACTTGGTAAAGCACAGGTCAAGGACTGTTGATCTCAGTGATGTCCTGTTCAGTATTTGGGGGAGGGGGGTTGGGAAAAGCTGAGAGAGTACACACTAAAGGGCCTGTCCCACTCACGCGACCTTGGCTCGCAAATTACGCGACCTCGTGGTTGTTTGAGGCGTGCGGGCACAGTATGGCCGCGCGGGGCCGGTCCCACTTAGAAGCGCGGAGTTGTGCGGGGCTGGTCCCGACATCGTGCGGGGCTCCGAAAATCTGACAGTGCCCGAAATCTTCGCACGCCAACGGCCTGTCGGCACGCAGGCGCATTGCGGTCGTACGCAGCGCCTTGACATCGTATGCAGCGTCTAGACGGCGTGCGCCTAGCGCGTGGCGTTGCACGATGACGTCACCATCCGGCGCCTTGCGATGCCCAAATTCAGTCGGCCCGCCTCCTGCCCAGTTGATTGGTCAGCATGACACAAATTACGTCACGTGCGAACTTAGCGCGAACTTAGCGTGTACTTAGCGCGAACCTAGAGCGAACTGCGCTTCCGTTTGGTCCCGCCAAACGCACGCAATCGCATTCAAGTGGGACAGGCCCTTTAGACTGAACAAGGCAGCAGATCAGATCCCTTGTGCTATGTTTTGTGAATTGGGGAAAAGGAAATCCTGATGGTTTGCTCAGTGATATGGAATCACCTCAGTTCCCAAGGCGTGACAACAGGTAACGGAAGGGCTGGAGGAAGGACCACAAGGCTGCCGTTGTTTGAGACACATCGTAGACTGTTGTTCATGACTGAGATATAGTGTGGGACGCACCATTACTGTGATGAACCATTACGGTGTGGGGCGTACTGTAATGATGTGGCGTGTACCGTTATGGTTAAGGGTGTACCATTACAGTGTGGGGTGTACCATTAAGGAGTGGAATTGCACCTTTGCCATATGGGGAGTATTGAAATATTATTGGTGTACATGTCACAGTATGGGGTCCACTGCCATGGTATATGCTGTATACCATTACCGCTTGGGGTTTGCCTTTCAAGAATCACTCGTCAGGAGTGGTCCAAGGGGACTGGAAAACTGCAAATGTTACTGTTCAAGGGTGCAAGGTAAAAGTGGGGAAACTAGGCCAGTTCGCCTATCTTCAGCGGGTGGTAATATTTTAGACCCTATTATTGAGAATGAGTGGTGAATCTATGAATTTTGCCGCAGATGGCTGCAGAAGCCAAGTCTTTGAGTATTTTTAAAGCAGAGATTTATAGGTTCTTGATTAGTAAGTGTGTCAGAGGTTATGGGGAGAAGGCAGGAGAATGGGGTCGAGAGGAAAAGATGGATCAGCCAGATTGACTGATTGAATAGATTGAATGTACGGCGGAGTAGACTTGATGGGCCGAATGGCCTAATTCTGCTCCTATGTCTGATGAACTTATGGTGTGAGGTGTGGTGTTACTGCCTGTGAAGTACTGTTACGATGGAGGTTGTTCTGTTACAGTATGGGATGCACCATTACCTTTCGCCCCAGTAGGGCCGGGAACTCCTATCCCAGGCTGCCCCGGATCCCCCTTTGGTCCAGTGGCTCCCTGAGGACCAAGGGGACCTGGTCGTCCTGGGTCACCTGGTGAGAAAGTCAACAAACATCTCAGCAACAGCCAAGATAACAATGGCATTGCACTCCACTCATATGCATCAGCGATACACAGAACAGCATCACACACCACTCACACTCAACACCATTAGACACGCTCACACACACCATTACACTGTTCACACACAAGTGTGACACACAGAACAGTGTTGCATAACCTGACCAGTCACACACAACAGGATCACACATTATTGATACACAAGTAAGTAAGTTAATTGGCCAAGTATTCACATACAAGGAATTTGCCTTGGTGCTCCACCCACAAGTAACAACATGACATACAGTGACAGTTACGAATGCCTCAGAAAACACTAAACATTAATAATAATACATTAATGATAAAACACCATTGATTAAGCATGTGAACCAACAAAATACCAGATCAATGGGATGTCAGGACTTTCATATGAAGAAAGACTGGATAGACTTGGCTTGTACTCGCTAGAATTTAGAAGATTAAGAGGGGATCTCATAGAAACCTACTAAATTCTTAAGGGGTTGGACAGGCTAGATGCAGGAAGATTGTTCCCGATGTTGGGGAAGTCCAGAACAAGGGGTCACAGTTTAAGGATAAGGGGGAAGTCTTTTAGGACCGAGATGAGAAAATCTTTTTTCACACAGAGAGTGGTGAATCTGTGGAATTCTCTGCCACAGAAGGTAGTTGAGGCCAGTTCATTGGCTATATTTATGAGGGAGTTAGATGTGGCCCTTGTGGCTAAAGGGATCAGGGGGTATGGAGAGAAGGCAGGTACAGGATACTGAGTTGGATGATCAGCCACGATCATATTGAATGGCGGTGCAGGCTCGAAGGGCCGAATGGCCTACTTCTGCACCTATTTTCTATGTTTCTATGTTTCTAAGGAAGGCTACAGATTTTTGGTTGTTGAGTAGAGCTACTACTCGTGGATAAAAACTGTTTTTATGTCTGGCTGTGGCAGCTTTGTCAGCCCGGAGTCGCCTTCCAGAGGGAAGTGATTCAAAGAGTTTGTGGCCAGGGTGAGAGGGGTCAGAGATGATCTTGCCCGCTCGCTTCCTGGCCCTTGCAGTGTACAGTTCATCAATGGAGGGAAGGTTGCAGCCAATAATCTTCTCTGCTGCAGCACATGCACGCTGCAACAGTGTCACATACACAACAGTATCTCACATGCAACAGTGCATCACATGCAACAGTGTCACACATACACACACACAAAATGCTGTTATCCACCCTCACATACCACAGCATTAAGGGCCTGTCCCACTTAGGAAACCTGAACGGAATCCTGAACGGAAACCTCTGGAGACTTTGCACCCCACCCAAGGTTTCCATGCGGTACCCGGAGGCTCCCGGAGGTTTTTGTCCTCCGGCAACCACCTTCAACTGGCATTGGCTTAGACTAAAAAATGACCGATTTTTTAAACGGAAACCACTTTTGACCATTAGGGAGACTGACAAAAAACCTCCGGGAACCGCACGGAAACCTTGGGTGGGCCGCAAAGTCTCCAGAGGTTTCCGCTCAGGTTTCCGAAGTGGGACAGGGGCATTAGACACCCTCACACATAACAGTGTTACACCACACACACCGACCCAATGATATTACTCACCCTCTTACCCAGCAGTATTACACATGCTCTGGGCGATTGTTCATACAAACGGGTGGGGTCCTCTCTGTTTATGCAAGTATCATTATAGAATAATGAATGGCACAGATAGAGAGGATGTGGAAAGGATGTTTCCACTGGTGGGAGAGTCTAGGATCAGAGGTCACAGCCTCAGAATTAAAGGCTCTCTTTCATAAAGGAGGTGAGGAGCAACTTCTTTAGTCAGAGGGTAGTTAATCTGTGGAGCTCATTGCCACAGAGGGCTGTGGAGGCCAAGTCAGTGGATATTTTTACGGCAGATAGAGAATTTCTTGATTAGAACAGGTGTCAAGGCTTATGGGGAGAAGGCAGGGAAATGGGATTAGGAGGCAGAGATCAGCCGTGATTCAATAGCAGAGTGGACTCGATGGGCCGAATGGCCTGATTCTACTCCTATAACCTGTGTCTGCCAGGGTTAGGTGGGGCCTGAGGGTCTGACGTACCTCTGCTCCCTGGATGGCCGTTCAGTCCCGGGGGGCCTGTGGCTCCAACAGGTCCTGCCACACCAATCGATTGCCCTGGTTCACCTTTCAGACCTGTGGCAAGCAATATTAAGCAATAAGCAATGAATGAAATAATTGCAGTAAATCTATCAATGAACGTCAACCCTTTGTGGCCTGGCTGTGTGCGATTTTGGTGCCAGGTGACTGGCTACGGTTGTGTTGTGTAGAATCAAGGGACTGCAGATACTGGTTTACCAAGGACAGGTACAGATTCTGGAGTAACTCAGCGGGTCAGGCAAAACCCTTGGAGAACGTGGATGGATGAACTTTTGGGTCAGGGCCCTCTTTCAGACCAAAGATCCTATAACGGAGCAAGATAGACCACTCCTAAATGCAATGGGCTGACGTGTAGTACGCAACAGAGCGGAACGGGGGCCTTTTTTTCATCCATTTCAGTAACCCGACCCGACCCGACCCGACCCGACACGCAGTGTACTCAACATTGCGGGGGAACAGTTTGTGTTAATAAATTATAATTCTGAAAATGAGGGGAATATTTTTCCCAAATAACTTTTATTTTTACAAGGGTGTTTCCGTAACCGGCTTCCGACTCTGCACTAGTATCCTACGGGATCTTTGGTGCGGAGACGGAAGCCGGTTACGGAAATGGGGCCGAAAATTACCCATGAATCTGCCCATGACCGTACCCGGTCTTTTCCGTCGAGCGGACTATCTTGCTCGCTGTAGAACCTTGGCTTCAGACTGGGGTGGGGGCAGGAGGAGAGAAAGCTAGAAGGGCTGGAGGAGCAGGACTAGTTATGGTGAAGACAGGCAAAGGGAGGGTTTGATTTGCAGATGGTTGGACAAAGACTAGAGATGAGCACACATAAGGTGTGGGGCAAAAGGATTAGAGAGTTGAAAATTGTGCAGTTAGAGGAATGGGCAGATGCGCATTGTTTTGGAATGTAGATGGAGAGGGAGATGGCGAGATGGGTGCAAGGTCAGCCAGGGCTCAGGGGAGGGCAGGGGGTGGGGGGGGGTCAAAGAAAAGGGGTGGGGTTTTGGAGGGGGAAGGGGAAGGGGGGGAGGGGGTGTTTTGTAGAGATTACCTAAACTTGGAGAATTCATGTGCAAATGCACAGTGAAATTCTTTCCTTACATACAGTTCAGTAAAGTACTGCCATACCGAAACATAATCCCAGGTGAGTAAAGTGTACAGAAATGGTCCACTGAGCCTGCATTAAGAGATGGCGCAGTATCTCAACAACATTAAATCTAGAAAACAGATCTTTGTTGGCCCGCATCTCCTCATGCACCCAGCGATACGAATCCTCTGCCTACTGTATCCTAACTGCTTGCGGGTATCTCCGCTGTTATCGTGATCCACCCAGCAGAGTGGACCAGGACTCACCTAGTGACCCAGGTAGTCCAGGACGTCCTGGGTAGCCCTGGATGCCTCGCTCTCCTGGGAAGCCTGGTTCTCCCGCTCCTGGAGGGCCCGGATGTCCCTGGTCTCCTCGTAGACCATTAATCCCCGGGGTCCCGGGCAGTCCTGGATCCCCCTTGAAGCCAATTGTTGCCTAAGAGTGAGAGACAGACAGTTAGCAGCTGGGCAGTGATGTTCCCAAGATGATCACCCCTCAATGCCTGCTGGAGTAACATTGGGCTTGTGTCGGAAGGAATCGCAGATGCTGGTTTGCATTGAAGATAGACACAAAATGATGGAATAAATCAGCGGGTCAGGCAGGATGTCTGGAGAAAAGGAATAGTTCCTATTTTGGGTCGAGACCCCTCTTCAGACTGAGAGTTAGGGGAGATGGAAACTAGAAGTATGAGAAGGTACAGAACAATCTGAGTTGGCACCAATGGCCTGTGAAAGGAGCAGCCCACAATAGTACACTGGAAAAGGTGATAATGAAGGGATATACGCAGTGAAACTCGGGTGGAGGAGGGATGGAGAGAGAGGGAATGCAAGGGCTCGCCATCTTTTCTTATTTACCAGAGATACTGTCTGACCCGTTGAGATACTCCAGCGTTTTATGTCTAACATTGTGTCTAACTTGTGGTATTTTCCCCACCTCGTGGCCAGGAGTGATGGGGGGGTGCCCAGGACTATGGCAGCACCAGGCAAGGTTGTTCGATAGGTGCTGGGCAGTGATGTGGATGCCAGTGTGGTGCCTTAGCAAGGCTGCCTAGTACCGCCAACACTGCAACCATGCAGTACTTACTGCGGTGGAGACTCTGGTACCAGAGGGCGTTGCACTACACAGCCTCTAGCATTGGACCCCAATAACTGACACTCTGGCCCACACTAGTGTTAATATTGGCCAAATTAAAGACACCATAAAATGGAGGATCCTTGCACGTGTCAGTATTGTGTAACCCTTGTCAGCTGAAATTTACAGCTTTTATTGGCGGCAGCCAGTCTAGGCTCAGACTGATATGCAGGATAGTGAGGGGTCCAGGTGTGCTCCCTGTTTCTCTTAAATTGATAACATGTATAGCAGTTTTGCAAACGAACCTCAAATGCATCATTTCGACTGGATCGCCGCAAAAGCATTGTAAACAGTATACATAATGTTGCAAGATGCTCATCCTGTTAATCGATGATTGGTCGAACTGTTGAGTCTTGGAGAAACTGTTTGAATCTCAGGCCACATGTTTCAATGTTTGTTCTTGTTTGCTTCCTTCGAGAGCTTTCTTTCTTATACAATGTATTAGCCGCTGTATTATTGGGTTAGGGAAATGTCTGTCATGTATGGGGTTAATCGATATCTGCAATTGGTTGTAAAGAGACCACCCCCATGTGGTTCGGCCCCTCGAGGTCCGGGGACCTAAAAAAGTCAGCTACCACGAGGTCCTGTGTCGATCTTCTGGGAGAGCGCTTGGGACTGCGTGACCTTCTGGAGTGTCTCTGTTTGAGTGAGGCCAAGAGGGCTTGATCAGGCAGATACGAGGATCGAACCCGCGGTGGGATAGGTACAGTAGTTGAACTGTAATTGTGTTTGGTCAAAATAAAGCTTAGATGAGCAAGTGCTTGATTCAGTGATTTTTTGCCTGAAACCAGACTGGGGGGAAGCTTAGAATGAGCTATTTACACCTGTACTGAACCTCACAGAGGCCTAGGAAACGTGGCTTGAAAAGTGGTGCAAGGGGGAGGGATTCAAATTTTTAGGGCACTGGGACCAGTTCTGGGGGAGGTGGGACCGGTACAAACAGGACGGTTTGCACCTGGAATGGAATGGAACCAATGTTCTTGGGGGAGTGTTTGCTAGTGCTGTCGGGGAGGATTTAAACTAATGTGGCAGGGGGATGGGTACAAGAGCAGAGAGGCAGGTGGGTGTAAAATGAGGGTAGAAGCAATAGGTAGCAAGGTGAAAAGTAAAAGTGGCAGGCAGACAAAACCAGGGCAAAAATCAAAAAGGGCCACTTTTCAGCAAAATTGTATAAGGGGTAAGTGCGTTGTAAAGACAAGCCTGAAGGCTTTGTGTCTCAATGCAAGGAGTATTCGTAATAAGGTGGATGAGTTGAACGTGCAGATAGATATTAATGATTATGATATAGTTGGGATCACAGAGACATGGCTCCAGGGTGACGTAGGCTGGGAGCTGAACATCCAGGGATATTCAATATTCAGGAGGGATAGAGAGAAAGGAAAAGGAGGTGGGGTAGCGTTGCTGGTTAGAGAGGAGATTAACGCAATGGAAAGGAAGGACATTAGCTTGGAGGATGTGGAATTGGTATGGGTAGAGCTACAAAACACTAAGGGGCAGAAAACGCTGGTGGGTGTTGTGTACAGGCCACCTAACAGTAGCAGAGAAGTTGGGGATGGTATCAAACAGGAAATTAGAAATGCGTGCGACAAAGGCAAAACAGTTATAATGGGTGACTTCAATCTACATATAGATTGGGTTAATCAAATTGGCAGGGGTGCTGAGGAAGAGGATTTTTTGGAATGTATGCGGGATAGTTATCTAAATCAACATGTAGAGGAACCAACGAGAGAGCAGGCTATTTTAGACTGGGTTTTGAGTAATGAGGAAGGGGTAGTTAGCCGTCTTGTTGTACGTGCCCCCTTGGGCAAGAGTGACCATAATATGGTTGAGTTCTTCATTAGGATGGAGAGTGACATTGTTAATTCAGAAACAATGGTTCTGAACTTAAAGAAAGGTAACTTTGAGGGTATGAGACGTGAATTGGCCAAGATTGACTGGCAATTAATTCTAAAAGGGTTGACGGTGGATATACAATGGAAGACATTTAAAGACTGCATGGATGAACTACAAAAAATTGTTTATCCCAGTTTGGCAAAAGAATAAATTGGGGAAGGTAGTGCATCCGTGGATAACAAGGGAAATCAGGGATAGTATCAAAGCAAAGGATGATGCGTACAAAGTATCCAGAAAAAGCAGCATACCAGAGGACTGGGAGAAATTCAGAGACCAGCAGAGGAGGACAAAGGGCTTAATTAGGAAAGGAAAAATAAATTATGAAAAGAAAACTGGCAGGGAACATAAAAAAACTGACTGCAAAAGTTTTTATAGATATGTGAAGAGAAAGAGGTTAGTTTAAAACAAATGTAGGTCCCTTGCAGTCAGAAACAGGTGAGTTGATCATGGGGAACAAGGATATGGCGGACCAATTGAATAACTACTTTGGTTCCGTCTTCACTAAGGAAGACATAAATAATCTGCCGGAAATAGCAGGGGACTGTAGGTCAAAGGAGGAATTGAGTGAAATCCAGGTCAGTCGGGAAGTGGTGTTGGATAAATTGAATAGATTAAAGGCCGATAAATCCCCAGGGCCAGATAGGCTGCATCCCAGAGTACTTAAGGAAGTAGCTCAGGAAATAGTGGATGCATTAGTGATAATCTTTCAAAACTCTTTAGATTCTGGAGTAGTTCCTGAGGATTGGCAGGTAGCAAATGTAACCCCTCTTTTTAAGAAGGGAGGGAGAGAGAAAACGGGGAATTACAGACCAGTTAGTCTAACATCGGTAGTGGGGAAACTGCTAGAGTCAGTTATTAAAGATGGGATAGCAGCACATTTGGAAAGTGGTGAAATCATTGGACAAAGTCAGCATGGATTTACGAAAGGTAAATCATGTCTGACGAATCTTGTGAAATTTTTCGAGGATGTAACTAGTAGCGTGGATAAGGGAGAACCAGTGGATGTGGTATATCTGGACTTCCAGAAGGCTTTCGACAAGGTCCCACATAAGAGATTAGTATACAAACTTAAAGCATACGGTATTAGGGGTTCAGTATTGATGTGGATAGAGAACTGGCTGGCAAACAGGAAGCAAAGAGTAGGAGTAAACGGGTCCTTTTCACAATGGCAGGCAGTAACTAGTGGGGTACCGCAGGGCTCAGTGCTGGGACCCCAGCTATTTACAATATATATTAATGATCTGGATGAGGGAATTGAAGGCAATATCTCCAAGTTTGCGGATGACACTAAGCTGGGGGGCAGTGTTCGCTGTGAGGAGGATGCTAGGAGACTGCAAGGTGACTTGGATAGGCTGGGTGAGTGGGCAAATGTTTGGCAGATGCAGTATAATGTGGATAAATGTGAGGTTATCCACTTTGGTGGCAAAAGCAGGAAAGCAGACTATTATTTAAATGGTGGCCGATTAGGAAAAGGGGAGATGCAGCGAGACCTGGGTGTCATGGTACACCAGTCATTGAAAGTAGGCATGCAGGTGCAGCAGGCAGTGAAAAAAGCGAATGGTATGTTAGCTTTCATAGCAAAAGGATTTGAGTACAGGAGCAGGGAGGTTCTACTTCAGTTGTACAGGGTCTTGGTGAGACCACACCTGGAGTATTGCGTACAGTTTTGGTCTCCAAATCTGAGGAAGGACATTATTGCCATAGAGGGAGTGCAGAGAAGGGTCACCAGACTGATTCCTGG
>CM069136.1:116368030-116375530 GCA_035221665.1 Okamejei kenojei
GTGGTGGGTGTATGGAACAAGCTGCCAGAGGAGGTAGTTGAGGCTGGGACTATTGCAATGTTTAGACAAGTACATGGATTGGACTGGTTAGGACGGATATGGGCCAAATGCAGGCAGGTGGGACTAGTGTAGCTGGGACACGTTGGCCAGTGTGGCCAAGTTGGGCCGAAGGGTCTATTTCCATGCTGTAGGACTCTGTGCCTCTATAAACTGTTCTTATCCATGTACCTGTGAAACCGGTACCAGTTGTCCCACCCTCACTCTGTTTGTTGCCTGCACTGGGGCCTCTGCATTGTTGCAACAATGTCCAATGCAAGCAAGCTTCTCATGTAACTAAGTCACCGAACATGGCGATAAACGCAACTGGCCTTGACCAGTCCATCTGCCCACCCTTCTCAGTCCATAATCCATATCCATCAGCTCATCTCTCCAGCCTGAAGAAGGGTTCCATCCCGAAACATCACCTATTCCCATTCTCCAGAGATGCTGCATGACCCGCTGAGTTACTCCAGCAATCTGAGTCTATCTGTAATAATGGCTCAGCTCTTAACTCTCATTAGCACAGCCTGATCTAGTGACAAGTCTCACAGACCTGCATTTCAAACCATTGCCACTCCACTGAAGTTCTCACTCTTTAACTGGTTCTATTAAGTAAGTCAGTAAGTTTATTGGCCAAGTATTCACATACAAGGAATTTGCCTTGGTGCTCCGCCCACACCATAACATACAGTGACAGTTACGAATGACTCAGAAAACACTAAACATTAATAATAATGAAACATTAATGATAAAATACGATTGATTCAGCATGTGAACCAACAAAATACCAGATCAAAGGGAGGCTACAGATTTTTGGCTGTTGAGTAGAGCAACGACTCGTGGATAAAAACTGTTTTTATGTCTGGCTGTGGCAGCTTTGACAGTCCGGAGTCGCCTTCCAGAGGGAAGTGATTCAAAGAGTTTGTGGCCAGGGTGAGAGGGGTCAGAGATGATCTTGCCCGCTCGCTTCCTGGCCCTTGCAGTGTACAGTTCATCAATGGAGGGAAGGTTGCAGCCAATAATCCTATTAAACCCTATAATAAATAATCTCATTTGCAACTTATCCTTTTGGTGACCCTGATCACCCCACCCCTCCCTCACACTCTCTGCAACCTAAAACCATCTTGTTTTCTGTCATTTGTGCATCTCTCTCTCTCTCTTTCCACAGATGCTGCCTAACTTGCTAAGTGTTACCTGCGGTTTGCGTTTTTAGTTTTGGCATCACGAGATATGTGATGAGTAATACTGGGGCCACACAGCAATGACTAACTTCAGCAAAGCAAACAAGTTCCCATTCATATGATACAGAGGACATTCATCTGTGGTATCATCATCAATTCATCGTTATATATCACTGCTCCTTGTTTATCAGTGGAATAATGCCCCAGCAGTCTCTCCCCAACAAGCTTTCACACAAGGGGTCTGCAGAAATTCACAAAGATAGCTCATCATTACCTTGTAAGGAGCTTTGTGATGTTGGCCCTTGCCTTATGGGTGATTGCAAACACTTAGCACTGCTCTAGCAGCATAGCGTTCCATTGCAGAGGGCTGTGCACGTTCACTCACCTGTTCTACCAGGAGGGCCTTGGGGACCCGTTGGTCCTGACAGCACGGTTGCATTGCAGTGGAAGCAGGTGTCTCCCTTGGCCCCTGGAAGGAAATCCCCATCATTAACATCATTTCTGGATGATTGCTGCTCTTTCACATAACATTGGAGGATGCCATTCAGCCCCTTGAGCCTGTTCCCCCATTGAGTCAAATCAGGCTTAATCTCAACATTAGCTCCATCTGCCCACCCTTCTCATTCCACATCCGTCATCCCGCCACCCAAGTCTGACATTCGCTGGCTCCAGTAGTTCCTGGTTGAAGTGTTTTGCATCCCGAGAGATCCTGGCAGGGTAGGTGTGGAGAAGATATCTTGTCTTGGTGGGGGATTACATAGATTACATAGATTACATAGAATATAGGTACAGGAGGAGGCCATTCGGCCCTTCGAGCCAGCACCGCCATTCATTGTGATCATGGGTGATCCTCCCCTATCAATAACCCGTGCCTGCCTTCTCCCCATATCCCTTGACTCCACTAGCCCCTAGAGCTCTATCTAACTCTCTCTTAAATCCATCCAGTGACTTGGCCTCCACTGCCCTCTGTGGCAGGGAATTCCATAAATTCACAACTCTCTGGGTGAAAACGTTTTTTCTCACCTCGGTCTTAAATGACCTCCCCTTTATTCTAAGACTGTGGCCCCTGGTTCTGGACTCGCCCAACATTGGGAACATTGGGATATAGAACTAGGAGTCTCTTTAATGTCACCTTTAATTAGTTGATGAAAGGACAACTGTCTCCTCTCTCTGAGGGGCAAAGAACACACCTACGCATAAACAGGGTCTAACAGCTTTGGTTAACTATGGCACAACTTGTAGTTTAGTTTTCTTTAGTTTAAACATGTGGCGTCGAAACAGGCCCCTCAGCCCAGCGAGTTCACACTGACCCCACATCGATCACTCACTCGCTCACACTAATTCGATCTTATCCTGCTTTCGCATCCACTCCCTACACAGCAGGGGTGATTTACAGAGACCAATTTACCTGCAAACCTGCACGTCTTTGGGATGTGGGAGGAAACCGGAGCACACGGAGGAGACCCTCAAGGTCCCAGGAAGAATGTACAAACCCCACGCAGATAGCACCCGCAGTCAGGATCGTACCGGGGTTTGTGCCACTCTGCCAACCCTCTTGGGGCAAAGAGCAAAGTTTCATTAACCGGTACTATATTTACTTCCTATCTGACCACCAAGATGTCATGAGGACATGGTTTGAGAATTAAGGGACAGAAGTTTAGGGGTTACATGAGGGGGAACTTCTTTACTCAGAGAGTGGTGGCTGTGTGGAATGAGCTTCCAGTGGAAGTGGTGGAGGCAGGTTCGATTTTATAATTTAAAAAAATAAATTGGATAGGTATATGAACGGGAAAGGAATGGAGGGTTATGATCTGAGTGCAGGTAGATGGGACTAGGACAGAGTAAGTGTTCGGCACGGACTGGAAGGGCCGAGTGGTGCAATTGTTATATGGTTATGTGCATTAGTTTCTGCATTTGGAGATCTGACCCTCATGCCCACTCTAGCTGGTTTGTTAAGAAGAACCATTATATTTTCAATGAACCCTCGCAAGGATAGGAGGAGTAAAGTGGAGAGTACAGAGATGTTGGGGTCTGAGTGCAGAGTCATAAAGCAGGGAAACAGGCCATTTGCCCACTGAATCTACACTGACCATCGAGCACCCATCTACACCGATCCTACACGAACCCCAGTTCATTCTCCCCACATCACCTTCATCCCCCCCTGATTCTACTACACATCAACACACACACGGCAGTTTACAGTAATCAATTAACTTAAAACTTGAACATCTTTGTGATGTGGGAGGTAGCTGGAGTACCCGGGGGAAGGGGGGGGGATGGGGTTGGGGGAAACCCATGTAGACACAGGTAGAATGTGCAAACTCCCCACATACAGCACCCAAGGTCAGGTTTGAACCCTGGCCTCTGGTGCTGTGAGGGGCAGTGGTTCTACCGGAAGAGCAGGTTAAGAAGAGATTTTAATAGATGTATCCAAAGGGTTTCCATGGAGTAGGTAAGGAGAAACTGTCCAATAGTGATCAGAGCATGCAGAGTGAGGGATGGGCAGAAGAGCCAGAGGGGGGAGAGGAAAGTGTTCCAACGCAGCTGGTTGTGAAATTATTTTTGACGGGGAAATCCTGTAAAAAGAGAGGAGAGCAGAATGTGGGCTGATAGGCTGAATGGCCTTCAACTAGGTTGTGAGATTGAACGAACAGGAGATGTACTGGTTGAAACCTCATGTAGTGGTTCAAGACATCATGTGAACTGATGAGACAATGGAGGAGTAAAGATCCTCCTATACCCCACATCCACCCTTCCCAGCCTTGTGACACCCACAACACAACTGTGGATGCCAAGTCAATGGATATTTTTAAGGTGAAGATTGAGAGATTCTTGATTAGTAATGCACCTGTCCCACTTAGGAAACCTGAACAAAAACCTCTGGAGACTTTGAGCCCCACCCAAGGTTTCCGTGCGGTTCCCGGAGGTTTTTGTCAGTCTCCCTAATGGTCGAAAGTGGTTTCCGTTTTAAAAATCGGTAATTTTTTTTAGTCGAAGCCGGTTGCGATGCTAGTTGAAGGTGGTTGCCGGAGGACAAAAAACCTCCGGGAACCGCAAGGAAACCTCGGGTGGAGCACAAAGTCTCCAGAGGTTTCCGTTCAGGTTTCCTAAGTGGGACAGGGGCATAAGGTTGTCAAGGGTCATGGGGCAAAAGCAAGGATAGATCAGCCATGATTGAATGGCGGAGTAGACTTGATGGTCCGAATGGCCTAATTCTGCTCCTCGAAATGATGAACTTGCTGGAAAACCACACATCAACTCACCTTTCAGTCCCATTTCTCCTTGGAAACCAGGACGTCCCTCAGCACCCTTTGGTCCAGGCACACTTGTACAATCTTCGTTAGACACTGAGACGGCACAAAATAAAACAATGACAGGTTTTACAATTAGAGAACAACATCTTGCATGGTTCGACTGCTCCTCCTGTCCTCGTGCCCACCGGTAGACAAGGGCCCAGATCTGCCTCTCTACAGGAAAGCCTTGCATGCCTACTTCACCTTTCCTCAACTCCAACCTCCTCAACTTTCGCGCTCCCCAAGGAGCCCCTGAGCACTTGAAGCATTTTCTGGAGGTCAGTCACCTTTACATCCCGAGAAGCCGAGGAGCTCATCAACACCCAGCAAGGTCCCACAAGTAAATGATCGATTTTGTTTGTTCTGCTGGCGTTTAACTCATTCCAGTTGGAGTCAGGTTTGCCACATCCAACCATTCTTCAGGTCCGTGTGAGGAAAGGCTGGGTGATCTTGGCCCCTGTCTGTTTATTTCGCAAAATACGCTTTCACAATCTTTATCTGCAAACTCATGTCACAGTCACATGGGTACTACCCAGGTGTCTCGAGGAGTAAATATCACCAGCAACTTGTCCTGGTCTAGCCATATCAAAGTCTTAATCAAGAAAGCACACCCACGCCTCCACTTCTTTAGAAGGCTGAAGAGGTTTGCCATGTCCCCAACAACTCTCACCAACTTCTACAGTTCCCTTCCACAGAGGGCAGTGGAGGCCAAATCACTGGATGGATTTAAGAGAGAGTTAGATAGAGCCCTAGGGGCTAGTGGAGTCAAGGGATATGAGGAGAAGGCAGGAACGGGTTATTGATAGGGGACGATCAGCCATGATCACAATGAATGACGGTGCTGGCTCGAAGGGCCGAATGGCCTCCTCCTGCGCCTATTTTCTATGTTTCTATGTCTAGGAAGGTCAATTCTCTGATGCAGACAAAAGTGCCAGAGAAACTCAGCGGGTGCAGCAGCATCTATGGAGCGAAGGAGATAGGCGACGTTTTGGGCCGAAACCCTTCTTCAGACTCCAGGTCAATTCTCTGGATGCTTTCAAGAGAGAGTTAGAAAGGGCTCTTAAAGATAGTGGAGTTAGGGGATTTGGAGAGAAGGCAGGAACGGGGTACTGATTGGGGATGATCAGCCAGGATCATATTGAATGGCGGTGCTGGCTCGAAGGGCCGAATGGCCTACTCCTGCACCTATTTGTCTATTGTCTATAGATGCGACATCGAAAGCATTTTATCGGGATGTATCACAGCATGGTTTGGGAACAGCTCTATCAGAGATTGCAGGGGAATGTGGATGCTGCCCAGACCGTCGCACAAACCAGCCTCCCTTCCATTGACTCCGTCTACACTTCTCGCTGCCCCGGCAAGGCCACCAGCGGGATCAAGGACCAGTCGCACCCCGGCCACTCCCTCTTCTCCCCTCTCCCATCGGGCAAAAGGTACAGATGTGTGAAAACTAGAGCGGTCCTGGGATGTCGTCTACCTCTTCCAAGACACTCGGACTATCTTTAACTTGACTTTATTGGACTTTATCCTGAACTAAAAGTTATTCCCATTATCTGTAACCTGAGGACGGCTCGATTGGAACCATGCATAATCTTTCCGCTGGCTAGAAAGTACGCAACAAAAAGGAACAAGTAACACTAAACTAAACTAAACACACACCAAGCCTTATGCCAAACTACCCATTGATAAACCAACAGTGTTTTGGGTCAGGACTCTACTGTAGATTGAATGGTCCTAACTCGAACGTCACCTGCCCATTCCCTCAACATGCTGCCTGAACCCCTGAGTTTCTCCAGCACCTCCAGATTCCAGCATCTGCAACCTTTTGTGTCAACGATACGTCTGATATTTAGACAGGAGCATCTTGTGTCTCCCACAAGATAAACTGTGACTATGCAACACAGCTAGAGTCAAGTCTCACAAGGACAAGTCACTCCATCTTTCCCTCTCTCCCAACAGGCCAGAGGTGTAGAAGTGTGAAAACGCACACATACAGATTCAGGGACAGTTTCTTCCCAGCTGTCATCAGGCAACTGAACCACCCTATTGCCAACTAGAGAGCGGTCCTCAGCTACTATCTACCACATTGGAGACCCTCAGACTATCTCTAATTACTTTATGTTGCACTGAGCGTTATTTCCTTGATCCTGTATCTGTGTGCTGTGGGTTGCTTGGCTAGTATCATGTTTTGACTTTCCACTGACGAGTTTGTGTGGGACAATAGCTTACCACTGTACCTCGGTACACGTGACAATAAACTAAACTAATTAACAGGTGGGTTTGTTGTTGGTTAACTAACAATGGATGAATAACCGACGTACCTAGAGGTCCAGGGGGTCCGGGGGGACCAGGAAGCCCCCTGTAGCCGGCATTCCCTGGCAAGCCAGGCTTTGATATTCCCGCCTCTCCCTTGTCACCTTTCAGGCCCCGTTCACCCGTGTATCCTGGCTGGCCTCGATCACCTTGCAGGGGCAAACCTGGGTCCAGATTAAAGAAAAATATTACTTTGCTCGCAGGAATATTTGGGGAAATAAAAAAAACATTCCACAGCCAGTAAATGTGGCCAAGAGTCTGGTCAGAGGCAAGGAGGCAAGTTTGAGACCATTGCTGTAAGCGGCAAAACGCAAAGTGCTGCAGGAACGTAGCAGGTCAGGCAGCATCCGTGGACGATATGGACAGACCATGCTTCGGGTCGGGACCCTTCCCAGGGTCATCGTCTGATAGTTCCCTCCACAGATGCTGTCTGACCCTTTAAGTTCCTGTAGCACTTTGAGTTCTGCTTAAGATTCCAGAATCTGCAGTCTCTCGTGTGTTCATTCTTGTCAGTGGTCTGTTGTTGACCAGGTAAAGGACACAGTATTTCTCCGATAGAAGTGGAATTGGAGAATGAAGACTGTGGGAATCCTCTGCCTCTACCAAAGCTCCAAAGAAGCTCAACCAATTACCGAATTACTATTCAGCCATGTCTTTACCTGGAGGGCCTGGTA